>WWET01005828.1:14473-30780 GCA_011038615.1 Limnodynastes dumerilii
CAATATCCCTTCTATTGTATCCCCCTCTCCCTCCTGTACCTGGTTATATCCCTTCTATCATATCCCCCTCTCCCTCTTGTACCTGGTTATATCATATCCCCCTCTCCCTCCTGTACCTGGTTATATTGCTGTTCACCACTTATTATCATGTATCTGTGAATCCAGGTTATGTAATTTGCTAAATCATTTCTTACACAGAAATAAGGCCGATCCTCTGCATGTTGCAAATGAATGAATATAATGTGAGCACAAAACACCAACTACAACCTACTAATGTTCCATGTCACTGTACATGAGGGCTGTATAGTGATGACCTCAGTGTACAGTGCTGAGTATAATGTCAAGGGCGATAATAATAATAAAGGGACTATTCACGCCATCGCATTGGCAAAGGTCACTCATATTGTGAATGTACAGATCACGAGTCACAGCGCCTGCAGTGTAAGGATCAATGAGCATTACGTGATTATTCCCTATATCATATAACGCACTACGCGAGCTCTCAGCCATTGCGTTTTCCGATCGCTAGGAGACCAGAGACCCATTCTACGAGGTGCATTGAGGTTCTAATGTCTCCTATATTTTTATTCCTGAAATCACCAGCAAAGTGTCCCGCTAACAGCGCACGTTTTTCACAATGCTGACAATGCTGACAACTGTTGTGAACGCGTTTTCTTGCGGGGTATGTTGAGACCACTGGAATATCGCTGACGCAAGGGCCGCATGACTGGAAAACGCCATGACGGGCGTCTTTCAGCGTTGGGAAAAGCCAAAACCTTTATAAAGCACATTCACAGCTAATTCCGTCATATGGCTACAGGGCCGTAACTAGGGGTGTGCCATATGGCGGCCGTTCAGAGCGCAAATCTTAAGGGGGCACCGGAAAGTTCATATTTTTGGCTAAATTGGCTTGGAATTTAGGGTCAGGGCACCATTTCTCAGTTTTGCCCCTGGCTCTGAAATGTCTAGTTACGGCTCTATATGGCTATGAACAAAGCTCAGGTTTTGCTGCACATACGATAAGCCCACAGCCCCACAATACATACGTGTTTCTGGCCGATCACACGCGGGATTAATCATTATCTCAGCCTGACATGTAATGACAGTTTGATTTTCCCGGCTCTCTCTCCCATTAATATAAATCTATTACTGCTCCGGAATTACATATCACCCGATCAGTTCTCATTCCATCTGCTCCCCGGTACACGGTTAAACCCCGGGCGATGAGGAGAGGACGCAGCACGGAACAGCGGCGCCCAGGAACTGCGCAGAGCGAATGATCATCGCTGTTACCGGACAGAACACGGCGCTGTTACGATAACACGACTCATTGTACCATCCCTGCTACTAAATAAATAGAGCGTTAGCCCTTGCTTCTTTGTGCAGTAGCTACGGTTACAAACGGCCCAGCGAGAGCGGCACTCGGATGGTGATGGAGTGGATCTGTTTAGTTAGTGTCTGACAGTTCATTTATCATCTCCTGCTGCCCAACCTTGCAGTAAATGAACAATAAACCACATTATCCCCCATGAACGCCTCTCGCTTTTTTTTTTTCCTTTTTGTAGTCGGAGCATATGAATCACACACGTGTGAGGATAAACATACAAAGAACTGCTGTATCCAGCCCCCTGCGGCCAGCTCCTGTCCTATAGAGGGGTAAATGCCTGTGCCCCCCCCCCCCCCCGCGTCGGCGGCGCCCGCCCGGCCCCCCGCTGAGGTCACTTCCCAGGGGATGAGGGTGCAGCCGGGGGAATATCCGTGTACAGGTTACCTCCTGAAGGAAGGGTTATTCTGACTGTGTCAGGGTCAGAGAGAGAGAACAATAATGGCATTATGTCCAGAACATTCAGCCTAAAGTGACCTGTCTGGCTGAGGGGCAGAGCTAAGGTGACAAGTGGGCGTTCCCTCTTAGTCATGTGACAGTATAGGCATTCCCTCTCTCTGTGCACTCAACCACACATAAGGCACATGGGCGGAGCTAAGGTGACAAGTGGGCGTTCCCTCTTAGTCAGGTGACATTATGGGTGTTCCCTTTCTGTGTACTCAGCCAGACCACCCTGTAGCGCTTGAAACGCATTGATCCGCAATGGCAGGCCCATAATATGGTCGGATTCACGTGATTGCACCGCTAGCCCCTCCCCTCGTACAGAAACGCTTCCGATACCCAGGAACGTCTTACTTTCAATTTATCCAAATTCTGAGGTGCAGAAATCTGGATCATTGGGCAGGGAAAGTGCGCACGTATACCGTACATTGTAATTCTATGTGCCGCCACGTGGAATTACAACCAATCCCTCTCTCCTAAGTCTGGATGAGTCTGACAGAGTAATGGTTGTGTAGTACAAATGCTTTTGCAGGCGCAAACGCACGGAGGAGAATATCGCATCTCTGAATACAGTTTTTTATTATTATTATGATGTCATAAAATGGAAATTAGGGCTTGGATTCACAGGCACGATCTGGCTGCGTATTTTTAGGATCGGAGTAACTGCGCAAGTCACCAAAAACCCGTCTGTGCGAGGGTAGTGTCAGGGTGCCATGTACGTGCGTATATTTGCGTACTTTATACACGTATCAGTGAATCACTAAATCCCTAGGTCTTGTCCCCAGAACATACGCTCTCTATGTGACATCTTCATACAGAAGCCCTGTGTATGTAGACGCCGCAGCGGCCGTTCTGTCATCTGTTTTGGGGGAAGAAGCGTCACTTATCTCGCTGACGGATGCTATAGATCCATAAAGATTAACCCCTTCCCAGCGTGATGCGCCCAGGTCCCTCCTGTCACGCCTCTGTCAGTGATGTCATAAAGCGGCCGGGAGGGGGTTAACAGATAAAAACACAAAGCGATGGCTGTGTACAAATAGCGCAGAGCCAGCGGAGCGTTATGATTAATAGAGGAAGGATTCTTACCGTGCACACACCGTCCCTGGTAACTGACAGTGAAAAATCGGAGGAAAAGTCCAAATCTTTAATGGATGTTGTCTGGCAGTTAATATCCTGTAATAGAGGGAAAACGTACATAAAACACATCGCAGGTCCTCAGCGTTCACTATTTTACACCATTTCATTATCTTCACCTGAAGAAATGGAAGAATACATTCATTTTCTGAGACTATGACGTTTACATTAAATAATTATTCATATGTCTAAAAAGAAATTTTATTAGAGGTGAATCTGTTTAATCTAAGTGTTATCGCACATATATTTATCAAGTAATAAATTGCAGCCTATCCAGTCACTAGAAACAAGTGACATCACTGAGAATGCAGCCTATCCAGTCACTAGGAGCCAGTGACATCACTGAGGATGCAGCCTATCCACTCACTAGGAGCCAGTGACATCACTAAAAACGCAGTCTATCCAGTCACTAGGAGCCAGTGACATCACAAAGAATGCAGCCTATCCAATCACTAGGAGCCAGTGACATCACTGAGGATACAACCTATCCAGTCACTAGGAACCAATGACATCACAAATAATGCAGCCTATACAGTCACTAGGAGCCAGTGACATCACTGAGGATGCAGCCTATCAAGTCACAAGGAGCCAGTGACATCACTGAGAATGCAGCCTATCCAGTCACTAGGAACCAGTGACATCACTGAGAATGCAGCCTATCCAGTCACTAGGAACCAGTGACATCACTGAGAATGCAGCCTATCCAGTCACTAGGAACCAGTGACATCACTGAGAATGCAGCCTATCCAGTCACTAGGAACCAGTGACATCACTGAGAATGCAGCCTATCCAGTCACTAGGAACCAGTGACATCACTGAGAATGCAGCCTATCCAGTCACTAGGAACCAGTGACATCACTGAGAATGCAGCCTATCCAGTCACTAGGAACCAGTGACATCACTGAGAATGCAGCCTATCCAGTCACTAGGAACCAGTGACATCACTGAGAATGCAGCCTATCCAGTCACTAGGAACCAGTGACATCACTGAGAATGCAGCCTATCCAGTCACTAGGAACCAGTGACATCACTGAGAATGCAGCCTATCCAGTCACTAGGAACCAGTGACATCACTGAGAATGCAGCCTATCCAGTCACTAGGAACCAGTGACATCACTGAGAATGCAGCCTATCCAGTCACTAGGAACCAGTGACATCACTGAGAATGCAGCCTATCCAGTCACTAGGAACCAGTGACATCACTGAGAATGCAGCCTATCCAGTCACTAGGAACCAGTGACATCACTGAGAATGCAGCCTATCCAGTCACTAGGAACCAGTGACATCACTGAGAATGCAGCCTATCCAGTCACTAGGAACCAGTGACATCACTGAGAATGCAGCCTATCCAGTCACTAGGAACCAGTGACATCACTGAGAATGCAGCCTATCCAGTCACTAGGAACCAGTGACATCACTGAGAATGCAGCCTATCCAGTCACTAGGAACCAGTGACATCACTGAGAATGCAGCCTATCCAGTCACTAGGAACCAGTGACATCACTGAGAATGCAGCCTATCCAGTCACTAGGAACCAGTGACATCACTGAGAATGCAGCCTATCCAGTCACTAGGAACCAGTGACATCACTGAGAATGCAGCCTATCCAGTCACTAGGAACCAGTGACATCACTGAGAATGCAGCCTATCCAGTCACTAGGAACCAGTGACATCACTGAGAATGCAGCCTATCCAGTCACTAGGAACCAGTGACATCACTGAGAATGCAGCCTATCCAGTCACTAGGAACCAGTGACATCACTGAGAATGCAGCCTATCCAGTCACTAGGAACCAGTGACATCACTGAGAATGCAGCCTATCCAGTCACTAGGAACCAGTGACATCACTGAGAATGCAGCCTATCCAGTCACTAGGAACCAGTGACATCACTGAGAATGCAGCCTATCCAGTCACTAGGAACCAGTGACATCACTGAGAATGCAGCCTATCCAGTCACTAGGAACCAGTGACATCACTGAGAATGCAGCCTATCCAGTCACTAGGAACCAGTGACATCACTGAGAATGCAGCCTATCCAGTCACTAGGAACCAGTGACATCACTGAGAATGCAGCCTATCCAGTCACTAGGAACCAGTGACATCACTGAGAATGCAGCCTATCCAGTCACTAGGAACCAGTGACATCACTGAGAATGCAGCCTATCCAGTCACTAGGAACCAGTGACATCACTGAGAATGCAGCCTATCCAGTCACTAGGAACCAGTGACATCACTGAGAATGCAGCCTATCCAGTCACTAGGAACCAGTGACATCACTGAGAATGCAGCCTATCCAGTCACTAGGAACCAGTGACATCACTGAGAATGCAGCCTATCCAGTCACTAGGAACCAGTGACATCACTGAGAATGCAGCCTATCCAGTCACTAGGAACCAGTGACATCACTGAGAATGCAGCCTATCCAGTCACTAGGAACCAGTGACATCACTGAGAATGCAGCCTATCCAGTCACTAGGAACCAGTGACATCACTGAGAATGCAGCCTATCCAGTCACTAGGAACCAGTGACATCACTGAGAATGCAGCCTATCCAGTCACTAGGAACCAGTGACATCACTGAGAATGCAGCCTATCCAGTCACTAGGAACCAGTGACATCACTGAGAATGCAGCCTATCCAGTCACTAGGAACCAGTGACATCACTGAGAATGCAGCCTATCCAGTCACTAGGAACCAGTGACATCACTGAGAATGCAGCCTATCCAGTCACTAGGAACCAGTGACATCACTGAGAATGCAGCCTATCCAGTCACTAGGAACCAGTGACATCACTGAGAATGCAGCCTATCCAGTCACTAGGAACCAGTGACATCACTGAGAATGCAGCCTATCCAGTCACTAGGAACCAGTGACATCACTGAGAATGCAGCCTATCCAGTCACTAGGAACCAGTGACATCACTGAGAATGCAGCCTATCCAGTCACTAGGAACCAGTGACATCACTGAGAATGCAGCCTATCCAGTCACTAGGAACCAGTGACATCACTGAGAATGCAGCCTATCCAGTCACTAGGAACCAGTGACATCACTGAGAATGCAGCCTATCCAGTCACTAGGAACCAGTGACATCACTGAGAATGCAGCCTATCCAGTCACTAGGAACCAGTGACATCACTGAGAATGCAGCCTATCCAGTCACTAGGAACCAGTGACATCACTGAGAATGCAGCCTATCCAGTCACTAGGAACCAGTGACATCACTGAGAATGCAGCCTATCCAGTCACTAGGAACCAGTGACATCACTGAGAATGCAGCCTATCCAGTCACTAGGAACCAGTGACATCACTGAGAATGCAGCCTATCCAGTCACTAGGAACCAGTGACATCACTGAGAATGCAGCCTATCCAGTCACTAGGAACCAGTGACATCACTGAGAATGCAGCCTATCCAGTCACTAGGAACCAGTGACATCACTGAGAATGCAGCCTATCCAGTCACTAGGAACCAGTGACATCACTGAGAATGCAGCCTATCCAGTCACTAGGAACCAGTGACATCACTGAGAATGCAGCCTATCCAGTCACTAGGAACCAGTGACATCACTGAGAATGCAGCCTATCCAGTCACTAGGAACCAGTGACATCACTGAGAATGCAGCCTATCCAGTCACTAGGAACCAGTGACATCACTGAGAATGCAGCCTATCCAGTCACTAGGAACCAGTGACATCACTGAGAATGCAGCCTATCCAGTCACTAGGAACCAGTGACATCACTGAGAATGCAGCCTATCCAGTCACTAGGAACCAGTGACATCACTGAGAATGCAGCCTATCCAGTCACTAGGAACCAGTGACATCACTGAGAATGCAGCCTATCCAGTCACTAGGAACCAGTGACATCACTGAGAATGCAGCCTATCCAGTCACTAGGAACCAGTGACATCACTGAGAATGCAGCCTATCCAGTCACTAGGAACCAGTGACATCACTGAGAATGCAGCCTATCCAGTCACTAGGAACCAGTGACATCACTGAGAATGCAGCCTATCCAGTCACTAGGAACCAGTGACATCACTGAGAATGCAGCCTATCCAGTCACTAGGAACCAGTGACATCACTGAGAATGCAGCCTATCCAGTCACTAGGAACCAGTGACATCACTGAGAATGCAGCCTATCCAGTCACTAGGAACCAGTGACATCACTGAGAATGCAGCCTATCCAGTCACTAGGAACCAGTGACATCACTGAGAATGCAGCCTATCCAGTCACTAGGAACCAGTGACATCACTGAGAATGCAGCCTATCCAGTCACTAGGAACCAGTGACATCACTGAGAATGCAGCCTATCCAGTCACTAGGAACCAGTGACATCACTGAGAATGCAGCCTATCCAGTCACTAGGAACCAGTGACATCACTGAGAATGCAGCCTATCCAGTCACTAGGAACCAGTGACATCACTGAGAATGCAGCCTATCCAGTCACTAGGAACCAGTGACATCACTGAGAATGCAGCCTATCCAGTCACTAGGAACCAGTGACATCACTGAGAATGCAGCCTATCCAGTCACTAGGAACCAGTGACATCACTGAGAATGCAGCCTATCCAGTCACTAGGAACCAGTGACATCACTGAGAATGCAGCCTATCCAGTCACTAGGAACCAGTGACATCACTGAGAATGCAGCCTATCCAGTCACTAGGAACCAGTGACATCACTGAGAATGCAGCCTATCCAGTCACTAGGAACCAGTGACATCACTGAGAATGCAGCCTATCCAGTCACTAGGAACCAGTGACATCACTGAGAATGCAGCCTATCCAGTCACTAGGAACCAGTGACATCACTGAGAATGCAGCCTATCCAGTCACTAGGAACCAGTGACATCACTGAGAATGCAGCCTATCCAGTCACTAGGAACCAGTGACATCACTGAGAATGCAGCCTATCCAGTCACTAGGAACCAGTGACATCACTGAGAATGCAGCCTATCCAGTCACTAGGAACCAGTGACATCACTGAGAATGCAGCCTATCCAGTCACTAGGAACCAGTGACATCACTGAGAATGCAGCCTATCCAGTCACTAGGAACCAGTGACATCACTGAGAATGCAGCCTATCCAGTCACTAGGAACCAGTGACATCACTGAGAATGCAGCCTATCCAGTCACTAGGAACCAGTGACATCACTGAGAATGCAGCCTATCCAGTCACTAGGAACCAGTGACATCACTGAGAATGCAGCCTATCCAGTCACTAGGAACCAGTGACATCACTGAGAATGCAGCCTATCCAGTCACTAGGAACCAGTGACATCACTGAGAATGCAGCCTATCCAGTCACTAGGAACCAGTGACATCACTGAGAATGCAGCCTATCCAGTCACTAGGAACCAGTGACATCACTGAGAATGCAGCCTATCCAGTCACTAGGAACCAGTGACATCACTGAGAATGCAGCCTATCCAGTCACTAGGAACCAGTGACATCACTGAGAATGCAGCCTATCCAGTCACTAGGAACCAGTGACATCACTGAGAATGCAGCCTATCCAGTCACTAGGAACCAGTGACATCACTGAGAATGCAGCCTATCCAGTCACTAGGAACCAGTGACATCACTGAGAATGCAGCCTATCCAGTCACTAGGAACCAGTGACATCACTGAGAATGCAGCCTATCCAGTCACTAGGAACCAGTGACATCACTGAGAATGCAGCCTATCCAGTCACTAGGAACCAGTGACATCACTGAGAATGCAGCCTATCCAGTCACTAGGAACCAGTGACATCACTGAGAATGCAGCCTATCCAGTCACTAGGAACCAGTGACATCACTGAGAATGCAGCCTATCCAGTCACTAGGAACCAGTGACATCACTGAGAATGCAGCCTATCCAGTCACTAGGAACCAGTGACATCACTGAGAATGCAGCCTATCCAGTCACTAGGAACCAGTGACATCACTGAGAATGCAGCCTATCCAGTCACTAGGAACCAGTGACATCACTGAGAATGCAGCCTATCCAGTCACTAGGAACCAGTGACATCACTGAGAATGCAGCCTATCCAGTCACTAGGAACCAGTGACATCACTGAGAATGCAGCCTATCCAGTCACTAGGAACCAGTGACATCACTGAGAATGCAGCCTATCCAGTCACTAGGAACCAGTGACATCACTGAGAATGCAGCCTATCCAGTCACTAGGAACCAGTGACATCACTGAGAATGCAGCCTATCCAGTCACTAGGAACCAGTGACATCACTGAGAATGCAGCCTATCCAGTCACTAGGAACCAGTGACATCACTGAGAATGCAGCCTATCCAGTCACTAGGAACCAGTGACATCACTGAGAATGCAGCCTATCCAGTCACTAGGAACCAGTGACATCACTGAGAATGCAGCCTATCCAGTCACTAGGAACCAGTGACATCACTGAGAATGCAGCCTATCCAGTCACTAGGAACCAGTGACATCACTGAGAATGCAGCCTATCCAGTCACTAGGAACCAGTGACATCACTGAGAATGCAGCCTATCCAGTCACTAGGAACCAGTGACATCACTGAGAATGCAGCCTATCCAGTCACTAGGAACCAGTGACATCACTGAGAATGCAGCCTATCCAGTCACTAGGAACCAGTGACATCACTGAGAATGCAGCCTATCCAGTCACTAGGAACCAGTGACATCACTGAGAATGCAGCCTATCCAGTCACTAGGAACCAGTGACATCACTGAGAATGCAGCCTATCCAGTCACTAGGAACCAGTGACATCACTGAGAATGCAGCCTATCCAGTCACTAGGAACCAGTGACATCACTGAGAATGCAGCCTATCCAGTCACTAGGAACCAGTGACATCACTGAGAATGCAGCCTATCCAGTCACTAGGAACCAGTGACATCACTGAGAATGCAGCCTATCCAGTCACTAGGAACCAGTGACATCACTGAGAATGCAGCCTATCCAGTCACTAGGAACCAGTGACATCACTGAGAATGCAGCCTATCCAGTCACTAGGAACCAGTGACATCACTGAGAATGCAGCCTATCCAGTCACTAGGAACCAGTGACATCACTGAGAATGCAGCCTATCCAGTCACTAGGAACCAGTGACATCACTGAGAATGCAGCCTATCCAGTCACTAGGAACCAGTGACATCACTGAGAATGCAGCCTATCCAGTCACTAGGAACCAGTGACATCACTGAGAATGCAGCCTATCCAGTCACTAGGAACCAGTGACATCACTGAGAATGCAGCCTATCCAGTCACTAGGAACCAGTGACATCACTGAGAATGCAGCCTATCCAGTCACTAGGAACCAGTGACATCACTGAGAATGCAGCCTATCCAGTCACTAGGAACCAGTGACATCACTGAGAATGCAGCCTATCCAGTCACTAGGAACCAGTGACATCACTGAGAATGCAGCCTATCCAGTCACTAGGAACCAGTGACATCACTGAGAATGCAGCCTATCCAGTCACTAGGAACCAGTGACATCACTGAGAATGCAGCCTATCCAGTCACTAGGAACCAGTGACATCACTGAGAATGCAGCCTATCCAGTCACTAGGAACCAGTGACATCACTGAGAATGCAGCCTATCCAGTCACTAGGAACCAGTGACATCACTGAGAATGCAGCCTATCCAGTCACTAGGAACCAGTGACATCACTGAGAATGCAGCCTATATGTTAGTGGCTCTTCTTTGCACAGTCTCTAATGTATTTATGTCCTTCTGGAGATATGGCTCCAGCACTGACCCCAGTATTCCAGGTGAGGCCGCACCGATGACCTATAAAGTGACATCACTGCTTCTCTCTCCTCTCCCTATACCCCCAGCATGTGACTTGCCTTTCTCATTGCTGTGTTGCATTGCTTGGCTGCCTTTATATCACATGACATAGTGACTCCTAGATCCCTCTCCTCCTCTGCAGTTAATCTTGTATACACTTGTGTTTTGCTTTTCTATGTGTGATTTGTGTGTTGTGCTGTTGTGTGTGTGTGTCACATTGATATAATGGGTTATGATAAAAGGATGCAGAGTGACCAATGTGGTCCTGTCCTGGATAAACTAGGAGCCACATATCATACGACACCGGCTGGATAGTAGTCCACATCTGCACTATTTCCGTGGGCTGTGCCACGCCTCCTGTATTTATTAAGCCCTTTTAGCATCCAAAAATCTAGGTCAAACCGCGTTGGCAGCGCTGATGTTCAGCTCATGGCCGGACGTCGCTGCTCGCCGATGGAAACCGGCATCTGTTATTTAATTACAACGTCAGCCCATAAACCAAAAGGGACAAAAATACTGAATTCTTCTTTCCCCTCATAGGTAATATGAGCAAAGTGCTGAGTGGACAGAACGGCTCCTGCATCCGCGCAGAGATTCATCGCTCTGACATCTGTGTCCTTCTCGGTCCAGCGCCCCTAAATCGTTTGTCACCGATAACAACTAACATGGAGGAGACCCAAGACGCAGATCCTTTATCCTCCAGAAATACATTACACGTCCCCAGCCAGACACAGGCCGAGGTGATGGACGTCTTTCTGGAGGGTAATCTGGAATATTCCATTTTACTTCATCTTTCTTACAAAGCCGCCCCGAGGGGGCAGCCGGGAGCTCGAGATCACGTGAAGACGCCAATGTCTGCGAGATGCTTCATGCTCCAAATATAAGGCAAGAATCGGCCTTTCCCTCAAGGTCTGAGGGTCACAAGAGTTCAGAGCGTGGCCCAATCTTTATAGGATAACCCGCATTCTGCATATCGTTCACACCCGTCTCTAGGTTCCTAGTTGGTGCGCCAATATTAAACCGCTGTGCCAATTGGCTGCCCACGGTATAAAATCTACACCTACACTCTGATCCAAAGTATACCCGATGGCATCACACACCTCTGTGTGCCTGCGCTCTAAGCGTGCCAAAAAAAACGTGCATGGCGAATCAGACCCGAACGCAACTCACCGTATGACCACATCATTGGGAAGCATTTCACCTTCCCCACACAATACAAAAGGTGAGAGTGAGAGACTTGCAATCCTGCAGCCACACTCAGTCTCCCACAGAGCTCACAGCTGGAAGACACGGGTCTAATTAAAGCTAGTCGGTGCTGCAGAGCAAACCACATATAGCTGGTTTGTGCTGCAGGAAACCTACCTAGAAGCCAGTGACCAGAGAGGAAACACAAAGTGTTATAGGAAATCCTTACTGCAAACCATATTTATATATCATATAATTGACCCGGCTCTCCAGGGTATTAGACAGGGTAACTATACTGCCTAGGAATAGCCGAAGCGCCGGCCCGTGAGGCCGCTATGGGGGATGTTTGTTAGGGACAGTGATAGTCTCAGCAAAGGCTCGCAGCACTGAAATGATTTTCTGTGAGTGGCCATATCTGTTATTACAGTGTATGATGTCTGAATATTGTTTCGCCTCTCAATGTTTTTAATGTAGCACAATTAAAAGTTGTATTTTGCATAATTCTCAATCTTTTCATTCTATTTTGGAGAGTTGGAGAGTTGTTTTCAACTTACTGTTGGGATAATTAGTGCCCTTCTTAAGTGTATTGCTTTAAGACTTGTCATGTCTGTGTGATAACGCAATGTCCGTTATACCATGTACAAAAGATGTGGAATGGAGTTTGATGAACAAAAACATGTGTCAACAGAATTAGAGTTGAAATTTCCAAGCTGAACTTTAAATGACTGTGTAAAAATAAAGCCGTCCAATATTAGTGCTATAAACAAAAGACGCAACAAAAAATAATTGCCTGATTATTTATATTTGCAGTGTGGTACTTTGCATACTGCAGTATGAATCCGTGCTGAGGTTTGTATACAGCCTGATAACATATTTGCCGTTCAGTAATAGTTCTATTAAGGAAAGAAATGGAAGCAGCAGAAATATTTGTGCATTATGACTAAATGACGCTGGGTGATAAATCCGGGGATTTAGGTCACTGATCTACTCTGATGTATGGATATTTGTGGAAAGGGTTTCCTAAAAACCGCACAGTAAGATATTCAGAGCGCACCGGTCTATTAATTCTACCGCCGGTGACGGTGAGCATCCTGCTTAGAGGCGGCCAGGCACGTGCCTGAATCGCTCACGTCCTTACGAATCTCCCACATGGCGCTGAGCGATAGGAAGGAGAATCACAATGAACGATTATGAGCCCGTGTGTAATGTTCGAGTGTTTAATTGAATTTCTCACATCATTCCTTTGTTCGGGGGCTGCCTGAGAGCACATTACAGCACAATAGCGCCGCGGCGATGAGATGCAGAGAGAATCATTACCGCGGTGCAGTGAGACATGGCATGAGAGATGAGAGAGCGTGCTGAGGGAATGGAATAACTGCATTGAGACGTGTCAGCATTAAATGAAACACAGCCATCATTCCAGAGACACAACAGCAGCAGAAATCCAACACGTGCCGCACTCTGCATCCTGGACGGCGCTGCCATGGTAATATATGGCTTCCGTCTGCAAGGACGCCGTGCCGGGTAAATGCGATGATCGTGGTGCTCCCATACGGTAATCAGGAATATTTATCTGCGTTGTAGGCGAGTGACAGAGAGCACGGAGGCTCTAAGGAAAAGCAAAACACGTTTCACGGCAAGGAGAGGGAGCGAGATAGCCGCCATTTTGTCTATCTTTCACAAAAGCGCGCTGGCTACAATGAGACTGCCCACACGTGCGCCGGTCCCCACTCCAGGCGTCTAGAGAGCGGTCAGTGAATGGATGTGCTATCGCAGGAGGGGCATGGTAAGACTTTACGCCAAGGCGGCCGCGCTGATGACGATGACCTGGCGGTGTGTATGGATTGGCCATAGGACTTACAGGGAATTTTCCCAGCAAGCTGTTAACGTAGAATAGACCAAGGATGATGACAGGAACAGGAGGAGGTTACTAAGATGTAGTCTTTAGAAAATCTAGGATGTTCTCTGTATTTGGTGATGGTCACTAGGATGCTCTATGTATTGGGTGGCAGTCACTAGGATGCTCTCTGTATTGGGTGGTGTTCACTAGGATGCTCTCTGTATTGAGTGGCAGTCACTAGGATGCTCTCTGTATTGGGTGGTGGTCACTAGGATGCTCTCTGTATTGGGTGGTGGTCACTAGGATGCTCTCTGTATTGGGTTATTAGGATGCTCTCCATATTGGGTTAATAGGATGCGCAGCATCGTGAATTCAGGCTCTGATGATGAATGGGCCCACTCATTATGTGTACAGGATACATATGGTGGGTGGGTGATGATAGTAATCACACAATAAGGGCGGCCAAAAGCTCTTAAGTAAGATTCACCATTCCGTTTGCTGCCTTCCGCATGTGGAAACTTTAAGGTAGGGATTTGCATGCGGAAGGCCCAGCCGTGCGATGAACGTGCAGGGGGTCAGCAGGGGGTGTGTGAGGGACGTGCACGGGGTATGCAGGGGGTGTGCACCACCCTCTCACGTACGGAATATAGGACAGTAAATTCTGTACCTTAACCTCCTCAACAGACACATCTGCGATTACCTCTGGATCCGGACCATTACACCCACGTCTTATCCCGGCTCCTCACCCACGTCTTATCCCGGCTCCTCACTCACGTCTTATCCCGGCTCCTCACCCACGTCTTATCCCGGCTCATTATACCCACGTCTTATCCCGGCTCATTATACCCACGTCTTATCCCGGCTCCTCACCCACGTCTTATCCCGGCTCCTCACCCACGTCTTATCCTGGCTCCTCACCCTGTACTATTGCAGATTATTTTTGGTGGTATTTAGTATTATTTTTTGGTAACAGTTCTGGGGCTGAGTTCATCTCTAAAGCACTCGTGGGTCTTTAATCTCATATCATCGGGCACCTTTTATCCCCATAGCAGATGAAACCATTGGGTTTGTAACGGATGCTGTAACTGAAGCACAGACCTTGCTCTTATCTGCAGCGTCCTTAAATAGATTAAGAATAATAAACGACAATATAAAAACGCCTCCGGGAAAATACCTGACACAATGTTATTTTGATGATGGCGCAGATTCTTTGTCTGCACTATTCCGTTCCCAGGGTTAATCCATTTTTTATCCTCTTTTTGGGTTGATTAATTATCGTTGTTTACTGGTAGTATTTTATGTTTGAGGATATTATTATGGATTGCTCCATGACTTTAGATATTCATAACTACAAATTTAAACCAGATTTAAAAAATATTGTCTTATATAAAAACAAGATCTTATCCACTGGCCCCAAATGAAACGATCAATCATGTTTAATGACCTAACTCTTGAGTTATGAAACCATGATTTAAAGGGTTAAAGATTAGAGGTCAAATATTAATATAGAGGTCACAGAAATGTCAGGTGGATTGATTAATAGCTCTCCACCTGTAATATTTTATCATCACATTGTAAATTCCAGCTACAAAAAAAACCCAGAGAATTTCCGGCTCATTATACCCACGTCTTATTCTGGCTCGTTACACCCACGTCTTATCCCGGCTCATTATACCCACGTCTTATCCCGGCTCCTCACCCACGTCTTATCCCGACTCCTCACCCACGTCTTATCCCGACTCCTCACCCTGTACTATTGCAGATTAATTTTGGTGGTATTTAATATTATTTTTTGTTAACAGTTCTGGGGCTGAATTAATCTCTAAAGTACTTGTGGGTCTTTAATCTCATATCATTGGGCATCTTTAACAGTGTTTTTTATCCCCATAGCAGATGAAACCATTGGGTTTGTAACGGATGCTGTAACTGAAGCACAAACCTTGCTCTTATCTGCAGTGTCCTTAAATAGATTAAGAATAATAAACGACAATATAAAAACGCCTCCGGGAAAATACCTGACAATGTTATTTTGATGATGGCGCAGATTCTTTGTCTGCACTATTCCGTTCCCAGGGTTAATCCTTTTTTTTATCCTCTTTTTGGTTAATGATTAATTATCGTTATTTACTGGTAGTATTTTATGTTTGAGGATATTATTATGGATTGCTCCATGACTTTAGATATTCATAACTACAAATTTAAACCAGATTTTAAAAATATTGTCTTATATAAAAACAAGATCTTATCCACTGGCCCCAAATGAAACGATCAATCATGTTTAATGACCTAACTCTTGAGTTATGAAACCATGATTTAAAGGGTTAAAGATTAGAGGTCAAATATTAATATAGAGGTCACAGAAATGTCAGGTGGATTGATTAATAGCTCTCCACCTGTAATATTTTATCATCACATTGTAAATTCCAGCTACAAAAAAAACCCAGAGAATTTAACCGTAATATAAATGGAGTTTTGCGAATGTGCCTGGCTTGGAAGACGACAAATTACAATCGGTATCTATATATAGTACATATTTATGACCTGACCTGA
>WWET01005828.1:63628-84002 GCA_011038615.1 Limnodynastes dumerilii
AGAGGACGCTGTTCAAGGTCCTTGTGATTTATGCCGGACGATCGTTCTATTGCCTGAATGTATAGTCTATAAATTCCTGATATTTATTATTCCCCCGGGACAGAACACAAAGCACAACCTGCAGTACAGCGAGATCTGGCGCACGGCTCAGCGACACAGGAGATCCAGACCGATGTGTACGCACCGCGCAGGAGACGTGTCCTATAGATGCAGGATTTAGGAGTAGAGCGTCAGTAATGGGCGCTCCGTTCCTCTGCGCTTACATCGTAACATCAACCACACCAAGAGAGACCACCCATAACCCCTGACTAAGAGGGAACGCCCATACTGTCACCTGACTAAGAGGAAACGCCCATACTGTCACCTGACTAAGAAGGAACGCCCATACTGTCACCTGACTAAGAGGGAACGCCCATACTGTCACCTGACTAAGGGGAAACGCCCATACTGTCACCTGACTAAGGGGAACGCCCATACTGTCACCTGACTAAGGGCGAACGCCCATACTGTCACCTGACTAAGAAGGAACGCCCATACTGTCACCTGACTAGGAAGGAACGCCCACTTATCACCTTAGCCCCACCCCCTCTCTTATGTCTGAATAAGTACTGATAGAGAGGGAACGCCCAGATATGTTCTCAGCCCCGCCCCTCTAGTGTCATTGGCCTTTTGTTTGGTGGGTGGGAATGTTCCAAGCAATTGTCTCGGACCTTCTGGCAGTTACACAGCTATTTAGAGTAGATAAATCCCCCCCTTAACTCTAAAACCATCCGTAACCTTTCATTTCGCCGCCACGCGTTCCCTTCCCCTGGACATGTGATGTGATTCCGGAAAAGCGCAATTTATTTTTATTTCTTTTTTTTACTTTGCGTGTAACTGTAAACGAGGCGCTTAGTATTTCGTGGTGAACGCTCGCGACATTATGATTTCTGTCATAGGATGCGGCTGGCGCAATCAGCGGCCTAGGACTAACCCGTCTGGCGTAGAAATCCCCAGCGCCCGTGTTCCTCTCTCACCTTTAGCATGGTCTCGTGTATCTCGAAGTGTCCGTAGGAACTGAAGTAAGCGCCGTCCTCGTTCTCATCCAGCTCGGCGATGGCCCCAGCGGAAGATGAACCACATCTGACATCTGCGTTCATCACAAAATCCTGCGCAAGTTGTCTGTAATCAATTTCAAACATACCCCTGAGACAGACGCACTGAACCGTGGAAATGAAGAGATGAGGAGGGAACGAGGGGGAGCAGATGGGACATGAAAAGCAGGACGAGCAATGCCGCCCTCTAGTGGCCGCACCGTGAATTACCATATTTCCCCATGTATAAGACGCACCTTTATTAGACAAAAAATGGGTCTAAAAATCAGGTGCGTCTTACCTTTGCTGTCCCTCCCATGGTATTAGACTCTCTCCTCCGCGAGGGATTCAGAGCTGAGTCAGAGCTACACGGGAGAGAGTCTAACACCGCCGGAGGGACAGCAAAGGTAAGTTTAGTGTTGCATCCCCTGATCCCTTGTATAAGATGCCCCCATTTTTAATTAAGGTATTTAAAAAATACATGAAATTTTTTTTTTTCCAATGTAGGCTCCAAAAATAAGGGTGCGTCTCATACAAGGGAACGTGTTATACATGTTATACATGTAGCAAAATACTGACAAATACTGAACACCATGATTTGGTAACTGGAATTTATATGTAAGCTAGGACCGGCCAGCGCTCAATTCCGTCCAATGAATTTATCTTTTGAATGTAAAAGATTAACGTCTGCTTAGACTTTGACATTTAGGGCCGTATTCGCAGATCCGTTTGTTAAAGGTACGCAATGATACGCACGCACATAGCAAAGCAACAACCGCCAACACCCTGGACACTCCCCTCACACGGCCGCACTTTCCTGGATTCACGAGTCCCTAGACCACTCTGGTCTTTCCGTGTGTACTTGCGTGCGTATATGTCCCCCGTATGTACGATTCTTTATAGCATTCATTTAAATGCCTCCCCCCGCCCACTTTGATGTAAATCTCCCCGTGCGTATTTGTACGTCGCCCATCCGTACGTATATCCACAAGTGCGATTCGCAAGTCCGTGCCTAAAGCACTTCCGTTAAAAACGGATCTGTGAATCCGGCCCTTAACGCGGAATCAGCTTCAATGTGTAAAGGGAAAGCGTTTAGGATTTTTTCGCTCCGCGGATTATGAAGCACATACAAAGGTTCGTCTCCCGTAAAGTAATTTCATTTTATTTGATTTAGTAACTTTTTTTCTCCTGTCTGCTGTAATCTCAGTGGTTTTACAACGAGGAAAAAGATGAATTCGCCATAATAATAGTTTAAAAAAAATGTCCAAAATCGACTGATTGTTATTTTGGCGTCTTGTATAAATCCAACACAGAAGAAAAGATTAGTTATCGTTCCGATATATTTTATGCCATAAACACAGGATTAGAATAATTATCACCAATTCTTCCTCTCTATAAATGGGATTTGCGATTTCTGCAGGGCATGAAAACCGTGTTTGGAGAAATGACTCGAACGCTACACTTGCGGGTCCGGATTCACGGTGACTTAGTTTTCGTCTTACGCACGTGGTTTTAAGAATTGAGCTGCTGCTCCTGCGCGCTCGCTTATTTACTCTCTCTACTTACCATTTCTGGACGTAGACTGACAGCGCTCACGCAATCTGCGCACAGAAATGGTACGTAGAGAGAGTATATAAGCGAGCGCACAGGCGCAGCAGCTCAATTCTTAAAACCACGCACGTAAGAGGAAAACTGCGTCTCTGTGACTCCTGACCGTGTACCTTGCGTGTGCATTATAACGACGCTGCGCCGTACTCAGAGACCCTTTTTCCCAGCCAGTTCCGTGCGTATTTTTAAGTAGGTTTCAACTGCGCAGGCGAAGTAACTTTATTGACGCAATTGACATTGATGATATGCGCGGAGGTGCCTTGCGGACAGACCTGTGAATCGCACGTGGATACATATGTCCGGATATGCGACAGAAAAATACGCATGGCAGAATTTAAATAAAAATACGCACGGACGGAGGACACATACGCACGGATCCGCACACGGAAAGTTACACAGGTCTATGGAGGGCTCCGGGAGCACGGATTAGCAAGGGGAGGGACTGGCGTTTTGGTGGGTGTTCCGTCCGTGCGTATATTTGCGGACCGATCAGGATACGGATCTCTGAATACGGCCCAGTAAACGTACAGTCATGTTCTTGTTATCAGACTTTGTTCCGTTGGTTCCAATAATGCTGCTGGTAAGCGTCCTCGCAGATTCCACCGGCAGAGTGCAGTTCCATTACTTGCCTTCTCTTCTATAAAATGATATTGTCATTCTAATCAATCAAACCGATGGCCAATCAGAGGCTCTCTGGGTGTCTAGGATCAGGGGTATAGTGGATAGCCGATATAGCCATTAGAATGGATAGAAAACATGGCAGACACTGAGTTTGCCCTGAACCCCCTGTGCAGGCTCCCCTGAGATACAACCAGACACAGACAGCAGGGGGCGCTGTCCCCTCTCTCAGTGACATGTGGCATGTTGTCCAATCAGGACAGACCCAGCTCATTTCTAAACGTGATAGGCTGAGAAATGGGTATTAGTGGTACCTGACACGTGGACACGCCATAAAAAGTGCGCCACAAAAAAATAGCAAGAGGTTATTCACATACTTCATCTTGTCGAGTTCTTGCAGGGCGCAGGATAATTTTTCCTCCGCCGCCTGCGCCCGGCCTTCTGCCATCTTCCACCGATCTTCCAGCGAGGGCTCGTCCCGTTTGGCGCCGTGGGACCCATCGTCATCGTGTTCCATGTCTTCCACATCTAACGAGAACAAGAACAGATCAACAACAGCGACTGAAGTCTTTCTACATGAGCACGTGGCGTAATAGTCAGCTCTGCGGCCTAACAGAGCCGGGGTCAGGACTGTGATTCCCATCAGAGTCCGGCCTACGCTGAGTCTCTGGCCTTCACAGGACACAAATGGACGCCATACAGTCACAATGAGGGGATAGCTGGTCCAACGCTGCCAACAGCAAGTCAGAGAATACTGGACTCTAAGGTGCTACCACACACACACCACACACACACACAGACACACACACAGAGACACACACACACGCACACACACACACAGAGACACACACACACGCACACAGCGACAGTGACACACGCACACACACTATATATATATACACACACACACACTATATACACACTCACTATATATATATAGACACACACATACACGCACACACTATATATATATACACACACACACTATATATATATATACACACACACACACATTTTTGTTAATTTATTCAGCAGCCAATTAACCTTCCAGCATGTTTTTGGAGTGTGGAAGGAAACCGGAGCACCCAGAGGAAAACCACGCAGACACAGGGAGAACATACATACTCCACACAGATGAGACACAGTGAGACACAATGCTATTCACTGAGCCACTGCGCTTCCCAAAATATAACGATAGAGAAACAATGGGGCGGATCCCATTTACACGTTCAGAATGCGTAAGAACACAATGTGTGGAAGAGCCCTAAAACATTTATCACCTCGTTACCTCAGCGCTCTACACGCGGGATAGAGGAACGTAATAACGTACGCCTAACCTTACCGTACTGCAGCAGCAAATCATCTTCAACGACGGGCTTGAAGAACTCTTCTTTGTCCCACGGTTTAGGGCCAGTTATGTTTCCAAGACTCTGTGCTGCGCAATTCTGCAAAACACAACACGCAAAAAAACGTGACTATGACCAATCGCTCCGCCGGTACATGGGATTATATCTGCAACGCGCATCCTTGCGATCCGATTAGAATGCAACCCGTGTGATCCAGTGGGCGGGACTCCATATTACACTGCAAAGCATAGGCATGCTGACCGACTGCGTACCGATCCAGCGCCATTTGACGTCTGCTCTTGCCGGAAATTTTAACGCCGGGTATGGGTATTCGGAGATCTGTATCCGCTCTGGGACACTACTTGAGCGTGCACCAGACTTGATCCACCCCCCACCCCCCACCCCCCCGTGAGTGTTTAATATACGGTTGCCCTGGGTAACGTCTACCCTGGATCTCCTATAGTACTTACTGTGGATCGGATGAAGTTAATAAGTTTAATATATCCATAGAAATCGAGGCCTAGGACAGAAAAGACAATTATTATTTTCCGATTATTTTTAAGGAGTCTTCAGCAAATAAAAGCAACACAAAAAAAACCCAATACACTAAAATAACAGCAGCCAATCATAAAGGTAAAAACGCTGATCCAGAACAGTAGCAGGTTTGGACTGGAAGGAGCCACACGGTGCTGGGGGAGGGGCCCCTCTGCGTGATAGAATCTGACAGAGGCTGACAGCTTAAAACAGCGTTCGACATTCCATGTGGGGGCATGACCAACTTAAGACACACCTGGGGGCCCGTAGCAAGGAGACAGGACCAAATCTGGGTGGGCGGGAATGGGTGGAGCTATGCAGGATTGGGGGTGAGTCTAAGAGGCCAATCTGCATTGAAGAAGCTGTCAGAGGCTGAGCTAACGCGCTCAGCACTCACACATGGAGTGCCGAGCGCTGTTTTAAGCTGTCAGCCTCTGACCGTTTGCTTACAGTGTGGGGAAGCAGCTGCCACGAGCGCCCCTCTCCTCCGGGCCCTGTAGAAGGTTGGACCCCTTGGGCCCCCTGTATTGTAATGGTAATAATAATATAATATATTTGCAAAAACGAATAGCAAAGAAAAGATAAAAAATCTTGCAGGGGACAGACGTTCTGAGGAATATGGCAGCATGCACCAACTAACTGCATGGAAAGCCCACAATGTGACACCGCTAAGGCAATCCGCCGCCTGTATGCAGTGTAGGTAACGCACCGTGCTCAGCGACCACTCTGCTGATGTTGAAGTGATGCTGGGAGCTGCAGTGCTGATACGTCTCCTCCGCGGAGCGGAATATCCTGAGAGAGAGAGAGATCATCAGAGACCATGAGACCGCCACAGCTGAGGGCGACCCCTGCACAAGACAGATACCTGTCACAGAAGAGACAGCGCACGTCTCTCTTATCTTCATCGTCGTCCCAGGCGTCATCGTCCTCGCAGTCTATCAGATCCGGGACGTCATCAAAATCTCCGTCCCCCAGAACTGGAAAACAGCAGAGACGATATACACTATTCTCTCTGTATAACAGCGGCGTGACAGGAGGGATGATCTCTGTATAACACCTGTGTGACAGGGGGGATGATCTCTCTATATAACAACTGTGTGACAGGAGGGATGATCTCTCTGTATAACAGTGGCGTGACAGGAGGGATGATCTCTCTATATAACACCTGTGTGACAGGAAGAATGATCTCTCTGTATAACAGCAGCGTGACAGGAGGGATGATCTCTCTGTATAACACCTGTGTGACAGGAGGGATGATCTCTCTCTCTGCTGATGTTGAAGTGATGCTGGGAGCTGCAGTGCTGATACGTCTCCTCCGCGGAGCGGAATATCCTGAGAGAGAGAGAGATCATCAGAGACCATGAGACCGCCACAGCTGAGGGCGACCCCTGCACAAGACAGATACCTGTCACAGAAGAGACAGCGCACGTCTCTCTTATCTTCATCATCGTCCCAGGCGTCATCGTCCTCGCAGTCTATCAGATCCGGGACATCATCAAAATCTCCGTCCCCCGGAACTGGAAAACAGCCAATATACACTATTCTCTCTGTATAACAGCGGCGTGACAGGGGGGATGACCTCTCTGTATAACAGCGGCGTGACAGGAGGGATGATCTCTCTATATAACAGCAGCGTGACAGGAGGGATGATCTCTCTGTATAACAGCGGCGTGACAGGGGGGATGATCTCTCTATATAACAGCGGCGTGACAGGGGGGATGATCTCTCTATATAACAGCAGCGTGACAGGAGGGATGATCTCTACGTATAACACTTGTGTGGCAGGAGGGATGACCTCTCTGTATAACAGCGGTGTGACAGGAGGGATGATCTCTCTGTATAACAGCTGTGTGACAGTAGGTGATGATCTCTCTATATAACACCTGTGTGACAGTAGGTGATGATCTCTCTATATAACAGCAGTGTGACAGTAGGTGATGATCTCTCTGTATAACACCTGTGTGACAGTAGGTGATGATCTCTCTATATAACAGCAGTATGAAAGGAGGGGCCAATCTCTCTATATAACAGCAGTGTGACAGTAGGTGATGATCTCTCTATATAACACCTGTGTGACAGTAGGTGATGATCTATCTATATAACACCTGCGTGACAGTAGGTGATGATCTCTCTATACATCAGCAGTATAACAGTAGGAGACACTCTCTCTATATAACAGCGGTGTGGCTGAAGGAGGTGATGTCAGGGACACTGTCACACTGTTGAGGCCCCATAGATTGCAGTCTCTCTCTGTATAACACCCTAGTAACCCCCGTATACACATCACTCACATGGACCCGTGGGCTGCGCCATCTTTGCAGTGACAATCCTAACCACGCCCCTCGGCATCCGGCCGCCGCTCTCCAGCACGGAGGGCACGCCCACCGTGTGACGTTACAATAGCGAGGGCTGGGTGTGTTGTTGTCATGGAAACTATTGTCCGTATTCTTCATAGAGTTCTATGATGACTTGTTTCATTCATTGTGAGGTCACAGCCCGCTGCCAGAGAGGTCACAGACCCCGCAAAGGTCCCGATCTCCAGCATTCAGCCAGTGATTTGTTTTTATGCATATAATTGCACTGGATCTATGGTCATCTGCACAGTACCCCTTCTATCCCTCTTTATCCTGGATGTAATTCTCAGTATCTGTTCTTACACTGTATAGGTGAATATCTGCACAGTACCACTTCTATCCCTCTTTATACTGCATGTATTCTCAGCATCTGTTCTTACTCCGTATAGGTGAATATTTGCACAGTACCACTTCTATCCCTCTTTATACTGCATGTATTCTCAGCATCTGTTCTTACACCGTATAGGTGAATATTTGCACAGTACCACTTCTATCCCTCTTTATACTGCATGTAATTCTCAGTATCTGTTCTTACACTGTATAGGTGAATATTTGCAAAGTACCACTTCTATCCCTCTTTATACTGCATGCATTCTCAGTATCTGTTCTTACACTGTATAGGTGAATATTTGCACAGTGCCACTTCTATCCCTCTTTATACTGGATATAATTCTCAGTATCTGTTCTTTAACTGTATAGGTGAATATTTGCACAGTACCACTTATATCCCTCTTTATCCTGCATGTATTCTCAGTGTCAGTTCTTACACTGTATAGGTGAATATTTGCACAGTACCACTTCTATCCCTCTTTATACTGCATGTATTCTCAGTATCTGTTCTTACACTGTATAGGTGAATATTTGCACAGTACCACTTATTTCCCTCTTAATACTGGATATAATTCTCAGTATTTGTTCTTTCACTGTTTAGGTGAATATTTGCACAGCATCGCTTCCCTCCTTTCTCTTACACTGTATGTGAGTTTATCTTCAGTGCCACTTCTCTCCCAGTATGTGTTCTTGTATAGGTGGACATCTGCACAGTATCTGTATGTAATTATAAGTATCTTTCCTAACGCATATGTATATTGGCTGTATGTATGCATGTATGGATATTGAATGTATGTAAGTTGTATCTATGTGTGTTTGGTATATCTATGTATGAGTGTGTGTGTGTGTGAATGTATGTTGGATATATGTATGTATGAGTATGTGTGTATGAGTATGTGTGTATGTATGTATGTATGTATGTATGTATGTGTATGTATGTATGTATGTATGAGTATGTGTGTATGTATGTGTATGTGTGTATGTATGAGTATGTGTGTATGTGTGAGTATGTGTGTATGTATGAGTATGTGTGTATGTATGAGTATGTGTGTATGTATGAGTATGTGTGTATGTATGAGTATGTGTGTATGTATGAGTATGTGTGTATGTATGAGTATGTGTGTATGTATGAGTATGTGTGTATGTATGAGTATGTGTGTATGTATGAGTATGTGTGTATGTATGAGTATGTGTGTATGTATGAGTATGTGTGTATGTATGAGTATGTGTGTATGTATGAGTATGTGTGTATGTATGAGTATGTGTGTATGTATGAGTATGTGTGTATGTATGAGTATGTGTGTATGTATGAGTATGTGTGTATGTATGAGTATGTGTGTATGTATGAGTATGTGTGTATGTATGAGTATGTGTGTATGTATGAGTATGTGTGTATGTATGAGTATGTGTGTATGTATGAGTATGTGTGTATGTATGAGTATGTGTGTATGTATGAGTATGTGTGTATGTATGAGTATGTGTGTATGTATGAGTATGTGTGTATGTATGAGTATGTGTGTATGTATGAGTATGTGTGTATGTATGAGTATGTGTGTATGTATGAGTATGTGTGTATGTATGAGTATGTGTGTATGTATGAGTATGTGTGTATGTATGAGTATGTGTGTATGTATGAGTATGTGTGTATGTATGAGTATGTGTGTATGTATGAGTATGTGTGTATGTATGAGTATGTGTGTATGTATGAGTATGTGTGTATGTATGAGTATGTGTGTATGTATGAGTATGTGTGTATGTATGAGTATGTGTGTATGTATGAGTATGTGTGTATGTATGAGTATGTGTGTATGTATGAGTATGTGTGTATGTATGAGTATGTGTGTATGTATGAGTATGTGTGTATGTATGAGTATGTGTGTATGTATGAGTATGTGTGTATGTATGAGTATGTGTGTATGTATGAGTATGTGTGTATGTATGAGTATGTGTGTATGTATGAGTATGTGTGTATGTATGAGTATGTGTGTATGTATGAGTATGTGTGTATGTATGAGTATGTGTGTATGTATGAGTATGTGTGTATGTATGAGTATGTGTGTATGTATGAGTATGTGTGTATGTATGAGTATGTGTGTATGTATGAGTATGTGTGTATGTATGAGTATGTGTGTATGTATGAGTATGTGTGTATGTATGAGTATGTGTGTATGTATGAGTATGTGTGTATGTATGAGTATGTGTGTATGTATGAGTATGTGTGTATGTATGAGTATGTGTGTATGTATGAGTATGTGTGTATGTATGAGTATGTGTGTATGTATGAGTATGTGTGTATGTATGAGTATGTGTGTATGTATGAGTATGTGTGTATGTATGAGTATGTGTGTATGTATGAGTATGTGTGTATGTATGAGTATGTGTGTATGTATGAGTATGTGTGTATGTATGAGTATGTGTGTATGTATGAGTATGTGTGTATGTATGAGTATGTGTGTATGTATGAGTATGTGTGTATGTATGAGTATGTGTGTATGTATGAGTATGTGTGTATGTATGAGTATGTGTGTATGTATGAGTATGTGTGTATGTATGAGTATGTGTGTATGTATGAGTATGTGTGTATGTATGAGTATGTGTGTATGTATGAGTATGTGTGTATGTATGAGTATGTGTGTATGTATGAGTATGTGTGTATGTATGAGTATGTGTGTATGTATGAGTATGTGTGTATGTATGAGTATGTGTGTATGTATGAGTATGTGTGTATGTATGAGTATGTGTGTATGTATGAGTATGTGTGTATGTATGAGTATGTGTGTATGTATGAGTATGTGTGTATGTATGAGTATGTGTGTATGTATGAGTATGTGTGTATGTATGAGTATGTGTGTATGTATGAGTATGTGTGTATGTATGAGTATGTGTGTATGTATGAGTATGTGTGTATGTATGAGTATGTGTGTATGTATGAGTATGTGTGTATGTATGAGTATGTGTGTATGTATGAGTATGTGTGTATGTATGAGTATGTGTGTATGTATGAGTATGTGTGTATGTATGAGTATGTGTGTATGTATGAGTATGTGTGTATGTATGAGTATGTGTGTATGTATGAGTATGTGTGTATGTATGAGTATGTGTGTATGTATGAGTATGTGTGTATGTATGAGTATGTGTGTATGTATGAGTATGTGTGTATGTATGAGTATGTGTGTATGTATGAGTATGTGTGTATGTATGAGTATGTGTGTATGTATGAGTATGTGTGTATGTATGAGTATGTGTGTATGTATGAGTATGTGTGTATGTATGAGTATGTGTGTATGTATGAGTATGTGTGTATGTATGAGTATGTGTGTATGTATGAGTATGTGTGTATGTATGAGTATGTGTGTATGTATGAGTATGTGTGTATGTATGAGTATGTGTGTATGTATGAGTATGTGTGTATGTATGAGTATGTGTGTATGTATGAGTATGTGTGTATGTATGAGTATGTGTGTATGTATGAGTATGTGTGTATGTATGAGTATGTGTGTATGTATGAGTATGTGTGTATGTATGAGTATGTGTGTATGTATGAGTATGTGTGTATGTATGAGTATGTGTGTATGTATGAGTATGTGTGTATGTATGAGTATGTGTGTATGTATGAGTATGTGTGTATGTATGAGTATGTGTGTATGTATGAGTATGTGTGTATGTATGAGTATGTGTGTATGTATGAGTATGTGTGTATGTATGAGTATGTGTGTATGTATGAGTATGTGTGTATGTATGAGTATGTGTGTATGTATGAGTATGTGTGTATGTATGAGTATGTGTGTATGTATGAGTATGTGTGTATGTATGAGTATGTGTGTATGTATGAGTATGTGTGTATGTATGAGTATGTGTGTATGTATGAGTATGTGTGTATGTATGAGTATGTGTGTATGTATGAGTATGTGTGTATGTATGAGTATGTGTGTATGTATGAGTATGTGTGTATGTATGAGTATGTGTGTATGTATGAGTATGTGTGTATGTATGAGTATGTGTGTATGTATGAGTATGTGTGTATGTATGAGTATGTGTGTATGTATGAGTATGTGTGTATGTATGAGTATGTGTGTATGTATGAGTATGTGTGTATGTATGAGTATGTGTGTATGTATGAGTATGTGTGTATGTATGAGTATGTGTGTATGTATGAGTATGTGTGTATGTATGAGTATGTGTGTATGTATGAGTATGTGTGTATGTATGAGTATGTGTGTATGTATGAGTATGTGTGTATGTATGAGTATGTGTGTATGTATGAGTATGTGTGTATGTATGAGTATGTGTGTATGTATGAGTATGTGTGTATGTATGAGTATGTGTGTATGTATGAGTATGTGTGTATGTATGAGTATGTGTGTATGTATGAGTATGTGTGTATGTATGAGTATGTGTGTATGTATGAGTATGTGTGTATGTATGAGTATGTGTGTATGTATGAGTATGTGTGTATGTATGAGTATGTGTGTATGTATGAGTATGTGTGTATGTATGAGTATGTGTGTATGTATGAGTATGTGTGTATGTATGAGTATGTGTGTATGTATGAGTATGTGTGTATGTATGAGTATGTGTGTATGTATGAGTATGTGTGTATGTATGAGTATGTGTGTATGTATGAGTATGTGTGTATGTATGAGTATGTGTGTATGTATGAGTATGTGTGTATGTATGAGTATGTGTGTATGTATGAGTATGTGTGTATGTATGAGTATGTGTGTATGTATGAGTATGTGTGTATGTATGAGTATGTGTGTATGTATGAGTATGTGTGTATGTATGAGTATGTGTGTATGTATGAGTATGTGTGTATGTATGAGTATGTGTGTATGTATGAGTATGTGTGTATGTATGAGTATGTGTGTATGTATGAGTATGTGTGTATGTATGAGTATGTGTGTATGTATGAGTATGTGTGTATGTATGAGTATGTGTGTATGTATGAGTATGTGTGTATGTATGAGTATGTGTGTATGTATGAGTATGTGTGTATGTATGAGTATGTGTGTATGTATGAGTATGTGTGTATGTATGAGTATGTGTGTATGTATGAGTATGTGTGTATGTATGAGTATGTGTGTATGTATGAGTATGTGTGTATGTATGAGTATGTGTGTATGTATGAGTATGTGTGTATGTATGAGTATGTGTGTATGTATGAGTATGTGTGTATGTATGAGTATGTGTGTATGTATGAGTATGTGTGTATGTATGAGTATGTGTGTATGTATGAGTATGTGTGTATGTATGAGTATGTGTGTATGTATGAGTATGTGTGTATGTATGAGTATGTGTGTATGTATGAGTATGTGTGTATGTATGAGTATGTGTGTATGTATGAGTATGTGTGTATGTATGAGTATGTGTGTATGTATGAGTATGTGTGTATGTATGAGTATGTGTGTATGTATGAGTATGTGTGTATGTATGAGTATGTGTGTATGTATGAGTATGTGTGTATGTATGAGTATGTGTGTATGTATGAGTATGTGTGTATGTATGAGTATGTGTGTATGTATGAGTATGTGTGTATGTATGAGTATGTGTGTATGTATGAGTATGTGTGTATGTATGAGTATGTGTGTATGTATGAGTATGTGTGTATGTATGAGTATGTGTGTATGTATGAGTATGTGTGTATGTATGAGTATGTGTGTATGTATGAGTATGTGTGTATGTATGAGTATGTGTGTATGTATGAGTATGTGTGTATGTATGAGTATGTGTGTATGTATGAGTATGTGTGTATGTATGAGTATGTGTGTATGTATGAGTATGTGTGTATGTATGAGTATGTGTGTATGTATGAGTATGTGTGTATGTATGAGTATGTGTGTATGTATGAGTATGTGTGTATGTATGAGTATGTGTGTATGTATGAGTATGTGTGTATGTATGAGTATGTGTGTATGTATGAGTATGTGTGTATGTATGAGTATGTGTGTATGTATGAGTATGTGTGTATGTATGAGTATGTGTGTATGTATGAGTATGTGTGTATGTATGAGTATGTGTGTATGTATGAGTATGTGTGTATGTATGAGTATGTGTGTATGTATGAGTATGTGTGTATGTATGAGTATGTGTGTATGTATGAGTATGTGTGTATGTATGAGTATGTGTGTATGTATGAGTATGTGTGTATGTATGAGTATGTGTGTATGTATGAGTATGTGTGTATGTATGAGTATGTGTGTATGTATGAGTATGTGTGTATGTATGAGTATGTGTGTATGTATGAGTATGTGTGTATGTATGAGTATGTGTGTATGTATGAGTATGTGTGTATGTATGAGTATGTGTGTATGTATGAGTATGTGTGTATGTATGAGTATGTGTGTATGTATGAGTATGTGTGTATGTATGAGTATGTGTGTATGTATGAGTATGTGTGTATGTATGAGTATGTGTGTATGTATGAGTATGTGTGTATGTATGAGTATGTGTGTATGTATGAGTATGTGTGTATGTATGAGTATGTGTGTATGTATGAGTATGTGTGTATGTATGAGTATGTGTGTATGTATGAGTATGTGTGTATGTATGAGTATGTGTGTATGTATGAGTATGTGTGTATGTATGAGTATGTGTGTATGTATGAGTATGTGTGTATGTATGAGTATGTGTGTATGTATGAGTATGTGTGTATGTATGAGTATGTGTGTATGTATGAGTATGTGTGTATGTATGAGTATGTGTGTATGTATGAGTATGTGTGTATGTATGAGTATGTGTGTATGTATGAGTATGTGTGTATGTATGAGTATGTGTGTATGTATGAGTATGTGTGTATGTATGAGTATGTGTGTATGTATGAGTATGTGTGTATGTATGAGTATGTGTGTATGTATGAGTATGTGTGTATGTATGAGTATGTGTGTATGTATGAGTATGTGTGTATGTATGAGTATGTGTGTATGTATGAGTATGTGTGTATGTATGAGTATGTGTGTATGTATGAGTATGTGTGTATGTATGAGTATGTGTGTATGTATGAGTATGTGTGTATGTATGAGTATGTGTGTATGTATGAGTATGTGTGTATGTATGAGTATGTGTGTATGTATGAGTATGTGTGTATGTATGAGTATGTGTGTATGTATGAGTATGTGTGTATGTATGAGTATGTGTGTATGTATGAGTATGTGTGTATGTATGAGTATGTGTGTATGTATGAGTATGTGTGTATGTATGAGTATGTGTGTATGTATGAGTATGTGTGTATGTATGAGTATGTGTGTATGTATGAGTATGTGTGTATGTATGAGTATGTGTGTATGTATGAGTATGTGTGTATGTATGAGTATGTGTGTATGTATGAGTATGTGTGTATGTATGAGTATGTGTGTATGTATGAGTATGTGTGTATGTATGAGTATGTGTGTATGTATGAGTATGTGTGTATGTATGAGTATGTGTGTATGTATGAGTATGTGTGTATGTATGAGTATGTGTGTATGTATGAGTATGTGTGTATGTATGAGTATGTGTGTATGTATGAGTATGTGTGTATGTATGAGTATGTGTGTATGTATGAGTATGTGTGTATGTATGAGTATGTGTGTATGTATGAGTATGTGTGTATGTATGAGTATGTGTGTATGTATGAGTATGTGTGTATGTATGAGTATGTGTGTATGTATGAGTATGTGTGTATGTATGAGTATGTGTGTATGTATGAGTATGTGTGTATGTATGAGTATGTGTGTATGTATGAGTATGTGTGTATGTATGAGTATGTGTGTATGTATGAGTATGTGTGTATGTATGAGTATGTGTGTATGTATGAGTATGTGTGTATGTATGAGTATGTGTGTATGTATGAGTATGTGTGTATGTATGAGTATGTGTGTATGTATGAGTATGTGTGTATGTATGAGTATGTGTGTATGTATGAGTATGTGTGTATGTATGAGTATGTGTGTATGTATGAGTATGTGTGTATGTATGAGTATGTGTGTATGTATGAGTATGTGTGTATGTATGAGTATGTGTGTATGTATGAGTATGTGTGTATGTATGAGTATGTGTGTATGTATGAGTATGTGTGTATGTATGAGTATGTGTGTATGTATGAGTATGTGTGTATGTATGAGTATGTGTGTATGTATGAGTATGTGTGTATGTATGAGTATGTGTGTATGTATGAGTATGTGTGTATGTATGAGTATGTGTGTATGTATGAGTATGTGTGTATGTATGAGTATGTGTGTATGTATGAGTATGTGTGTATGTATGAGTATGTGTGTATGTATGAGTATGTGTGTATGTATGAGTATGTGTGTATGTATGAGTATGTGTGTATGTATGAGTATGTGTGTATGTATGTTGTATGAATGAATGGATGTATGATGTATGTATGTAGGATGTACTTGTTCTGTATGAATGAATGGATGTATAATGTATGTATGTAGGATGTATGATGTATGTATGTATGACGTATGTATGTAGGATGTATGAGTGGGTGTGTGAATGTATGTAGGATGTACTTGTTCTGTATGAATGAATGGATGTATAATGTATGTATGTAGGATGTATGTATGTATGTATGTAGGATGTATGATGTATGATGTATGTATGTAGGATGTACTTGTTCTGTATGAATGAATGGATGTATGATGTATGTATGTATGTATGTAGGATGTATGATGTATGTATGTATGATGTATGTATGTATGTATGTATGATGTATGTATGTATGATGTATGATGTATGTATGTAGGATGTACTTGTTATGTATGAATGAATGGATGTATGATGTATGTATGTAGGATGTATGAGTGGGTGAGTGTGTGTATGAATGGATGTATGATATATGTAGGTAGGTTGTATGTATGAATGGATGTATGATGTATGTATGTAGGATGTACTTGTTCTGTATGTATGAATGGATGTATGATGTATGTATGTAGGATGTATGATGTATGTATGTATGACTTTTGCACAGTGTCGCGTCTCTCCCTCTGTGAGCTGGTTATAATGCTCCGATCATTGACTTCTACCCTCTCTGGTCACTGATCACCCCACAGGCTCATATTTCTCTTCCACTCATAATAGCGTCATATAAAACACATTACACATAGTAACAGTCACCTGTAGCTCATGTTTATTCTATTAGATAAAATGTGCAAATTAAAATACAGTAGAATTCATGTATCACATATTCCTGCATCATAATAATTGCTCCATACAGTCATTACACTCATAAAAAATCTTCCTTTACTAGAACTTCAGCTGCAAAAGGCACATATTCAATGGGGCCACATAGCTGTGTGGTGCCCGCTGTGTGTCCAATATACTGTATATACGCTCAGACACAATATATTATATTGTCACATACATAGAGCAGCCTAAATCACATGGAATAGAACATGTAGATAAATGAAAGATAGAATATGATTGGTTGTAATTGGTACATGTAGCGACCAATCACTTTAATCATCAAAGAAAGCTAGAATCTGATTGGCTGCTATAGCTTATTCCTGATCTTTGCCTTTTCTGAGTCTTTAGTCTGAAAGGACAATCATATAACATGATCATGTAAAATCATACATCTAGGCACACGCGTGTCACTCTTCAGTAGTGTATTATTTCTGTTACCAGAGACATCACTTTTCCTTTAATTTTGTAATTTACAATCTGTTCCCTGGTTCATCTGCAGATACATTTCCCTTTATCTTAATTCCCTAAAAATAACATTTGGATATTTGGTATTTTCAAACCGCCTCTGCCAGATGGAGCGGTCCATCACAATACCGAGGGGGGCTCCTGCCCGCAGGCTCCGCCTACTTCCCGCCCTGCTTGTCCAGCGCACCCAGGGAATGTATGGCTTTGTTCTCCAGTAGCTCCACCTTCTGGTCGCTCTGCAGTACTGCGTTATTCAGCATGGCTCTTACCAAGGTGGTGATGGGCACGGAGTATGCGGTGGGGAACATGTAGGATATGGGCACCATCATCTTCCTGGTGAACCACTCAGACGGGCGCGATTCCACCCGGTCACACAGAAGAACGCTGCAAAATAAGCAGAAGTCAGCATCGTCCGTGAGCTACAGGGCGGGGTCACGGTAATGAGACACAATAGGCCGGAGTTTGGCTCCTCTTCTGCCCTGGATATTGGGATTGTGGGCACTTTAACAAACTGCGCCATGAGAATCTGTGCCAACCAATAGGAACGAGACTAGAATTCAAACTTCCGTTTGTCTCTGGGGTCAGAAAACGCTAGCTGTTTGTCACCCCGCACACGATTTCTGTATGGATCGGGATCCGCTGAATCCAAATTTTTTTAAAATTTTGGGCGTGTTTACGGTGGGGGCGGTTACGAGCACAGGAAGGGAGGGGCTTAATATGGAAATTGTACAATATGGGCGTGCCTTACACCCTCTGCTAAATCCAGACTTCCTACACGTTCTCATAGTCTACATCCACTTCAATTACAAATATGTAAGAGGGGCGTGTCTAAAGTGGGTGTTCCCTCTTAAGCTGGCCATACGCTAGAGCGATTATCAAAAATCGCATGAATTCACCGATAATATTGCCGATTTTTCCACCACAGTCCCAAATAATATCGGAACCATACGTGACATTTGTTTCATACAATAATCGTGCAAATTTTTTTTTAAAAACACAGATTTTTGGTCTACTTTCGTCGGCTGCAAAACATCGTTTTTGCCCATACACAGCACGATAATTTTATTTCATCGTCGGATTTTCTTTCAAAGTTTACCTAAAGGGCAGCCGTTACCATGTGGGTTTGCCTGACGTAGACAATAGGAAGTAGTAATATAACTAATAATAAATAATACTAATAAATTGTTTAATAAACTGTTTTAAGTTACTATCAACTACTGGAAGGTGTGTTTTTTTTCTAATAGGGGTTGTTCCCCTTATTGGTATATATTTGTATGTGTATATATGTATGCACACATATATATTTTTTGTTACTCAATATACCGGGAGTTTAATATTCTTGCTATATTGAGTACAACCAAGCGCCTAAAGTGAAGACTGTTGTTTTTCTGAGCTCTTTGTTCTTTGCTGTCGTGATGGAAGCAAATACGAAAGGTCTTGGATACCTTTCTATGGTAATTTTAACCCAGCAGAAACAGAGTAAAAGGGCAAATATTTGCCGCCGCCGTCGTAAATGTTGGGCGAAGTAATGGCTCAAGAAAAGGGATTAATTTTCTCACACTTCACTGCTACAGGAAATTCGTGAGAACAAGGGTGGACCTGCGTATATCAGCAGGTGTATAAAGACAGACGCTGCTTGAAAGGTCCCAGTTCATTTGCATAAGCACGCCTCTACTTCACCATAAATGTATCGCCGAAGATCTAACAATTATCGTGAAACGGCCATTTACTATGCGCGTTTCTCAAAAAATCTTTTTATCTCTTTAGCTTTTTTATTTTTTTTCAGCACAACTATTGACTGGATTCACACTTAAGAGTGAGTTAGATGAGGACATATAACTCACCCCCCCCCCCATTTTAAGGTACTTTATGGCACTTAAGAGTCCCATCGGGCTACCTTATCTTACCGCGTGTAGTGTCCTCTCTCCGCCTCCTCCCCCTCCCTCCCCGGCTAATCTAAATCCCTCCCACTTCTACCTAATTCCTCCCCGAGGCGCCATCACACCGCCTCTTTCTTCCTAAACTACCTAACTGGTTCGTAGATTGTGTAAATGCGCAATCGCAGTAGTTCCATTCGCAAATGAACGCACATAAGAAGCCGGAGCTTCTTCGGTGCGAATCAGGGCCTATGTCTGGTGCGGCCCAGCGCTAAACCATCTCACCAAATCTTTCGCTCAGGAATCAGTCACAGAGAACAAAAGTCCGTCCCGCGATGTAATGTCCGTCGTCATAGCACAAAACATGCAAATAACCAGAACATCTTAAATGCAAATTATACAGAAAGACAGAAGAAGCGTTCAACAGAACACGTGCGGAATGAGAGCTAGAGAGGACACCGGTAAATAAACGAATTATCCGCAATCACTGCAATTAGAATAAGCAAATCAGTACAATAAAGACGCCGCGTCTCTGTTACTGGGCAGTAAATCCAGATAATGGCGGTCATACTTACGCCGGCCTGAAGATTGTATAGCGCTCAAAGTCCAACTCGCCCACTTCCGCCTCTACTTCACCCTAAATAAACAGGGAATAGATCACGTCAGCCATTACGCAGGAGGAATAACACTCCTACCGCCGCAGCCTGCCATCTTTCCACTACAGATAACGCTTCAACATATAAGTTATATATTATTTACCGTCACCGCCTCATTTATTATATTTTATTTATTTTAAGCTTTTGACAAATGTCTACTTTCAGTGTATCCTCATAACGGTTTATTGGTGAATACCGTCACTGTATAATGTCCACAGATTCTGAAAGGGGGCAGGGTTTATGTAGGGGAAATGGGCGGAGTTTGGGCAGACTCTCCCCATTTGTGGGTGGGGTTTGGACGGAATCAGGGAGAGGTCTATATTTTGTGATACTTTCAGGTTTCTAAAT
>WWET01005829.1:0-18840 GCA_011038615.1 Limnodynastes dumerilii
CCCTCTAAGCTCTTTTAGTATTCTCGGATGTAGGGAGGGTCAGGGTCAGGCTGTGGGGAAGGGAGGGTCAGGGTCAGGCTGTGGGGAAGGGAGGATTAGGGTAATGGAAGGGGACGGTTAGGGTTAGAATTAGGGGAAGCGTTGGGGCAGTTTTCAGCCTTACCTTTAAGAGCACTGCGTTCGGTGCTCCATGGATCGAGGCATAAGCAATCGAAATCCCAGCCAGTCCGAAACTGGCTGGGAGAAAACGGCCCTATCGAAATAGGGCCTTTCTTTCCAGGGACCTGCACCAGTGCTAGACATAACACTGGTAAATTATTTCAACAATAACTACTAGATCCATTCTATAGGAAAGGCCTGGCCAACCTCTCCAGGGGCTAGATTTAGTAAGGGGCACTTTAAATCGCCTGACATTGCCTGTGTGGAGGGGCGACTTTGAGAATTAAATCTCAGCATTTACTAAAAGGCGATTTTGCATGTTGATTTTGAAACCCTGGCGATGTGTTTACCGACGATTTAAATTTCCGGAGATGGGGGCGATTTTTTTCACTGTAATGTTAAGTATAGGGATTTTAGGCAGCCTTCATCTCCGGATTTTAGGCAGCCTCCGTCTCTCTCCAGAGATGGAGGCGATTTTTTTCACTGTAATGTTAAGTATAGGGATTTTTTTTTTTTTTTAAATGCTATTTGTATTAATGTAATGTTATCTATGGGAAAATGCTTTTTTCACTGTAAATAGCCTGAGTTTGCTTTAAAGCAAATTAAGAGTTGTCATAGGAATCTGTAAATAAAAATGTTGTGTATGTTAGATAAAAAATATATATCATTCTGCTATTATATAGTTGCAGATCTTGATTAGCAAGACTTGAAAATATGGCAGAATGCACAGTTTCTGTGATCTCACACATGCATAGACCAGATTCCCTTTCCCTGTAACTGTTGGATCCCTGTCTCATCTGTTCTTATTCTCACAATATTAATGTGTTTCTCTCTCTCTTTACCCTTTTTATATATTCACACTGCATGCTCCCTCCTTCCCTTACATATACAATATACTGGATACACAATATTGGCTGCTTCCAATTAGTATCAAATCTGTTTTTCCTCTTTTCTCAGTGTTTTTTCTTCAATGTTATTTCTTTTACACATCCCTCTATTCTTACTCCCTCTTTCTCACTCTCTTGCTGTGTGGGTGCCTATCTGTTGGAGCAAGACAGCTTGGGATCTGGAAAGATTTCTGTCTGGGTACCTGTCTCTGGCGCCGCGAGGTGACACCGTACAGGGGGCAGCATCGGAGACAAGAAGAGCAAGGAAAGTGACAGGGACACCAGTTGCTAAGCGGATAAGCAGATTCTTAATGCCACAGAGATGATACATAAACACTGCTAAACTGTTTAAATGGTTGCATATTGAATTTTGTGGTGTGTGGTTGTATATGGGTGCATTAAATAAACAATTGATAAATATTAATGGGGGGGTTTTCTGCATTTTGCGTATGTGTTTTTTTATCCATGGTAAGTGTGATCATTACAGCGGTGGTGTCTGTATTTATTGCAATATGTGTGAATGTGGATGCTCATGTGATGGAGTCCTAATGCTGATGCAAGGTGTGACACGTGAATGTATGGGTTGTGTGATCTCTGGGTGTGTTTTGATTTGATTCATTTATCTGGGATACTGTATCTGTAACTCAATAGCTGCTCTAGTTGTGTTATTCAATGCATCTCCCTGACTAAGGAATCTCTGTATGAATATACATATGCCCTGTTTATGCTAGTGTAGTGTATGCATATCCGTGTCATATACATACTGTAACACACCTACTGTATCTGTGCCCGTCATGGTTATATTTCTCTTTCCTTGATGTTGCCTTTATTAAAGCTAAACTGCCCATTAAATATTCACTATGCATATGCAGTACACAAAAAGCCATAGCTTTTGGTTTAAGTCTAAACAAGCAGCTGAAATACATTTATACCTTACTTTTATACCCTGACACATGTTTACATGACCATTTGCCGGTGATTTTAACAAACTTTCCACTGACCCCCCTGAGATTTATCTCTGGAGACTTTAAGCCCAAACACCAGCGATTTTGAAAGTCTCCCCTTAGTAAATCCAGAGATTTGTATGCTCCTCATGCAAAAAATCGCCAGAGAGATTTAAACACCGGAGATTTAAGTCTCCACTCATCACCGGACTCTTTGTGGAGATTTTGCTTTAGTAAAGCTGGAGACTTGCAAATCGCTGGTAAAGTACAGCAAACACCGGCGATTTTACTCAATTCGCCCTTAGTAAATGGGGCCCCAGGTGTTGTGAAACTACGAGTCCCAACATGCTTTTGTCAGGTATCATCTATAGTCATGCAATCAAAGCATGCTGGGATTGTAGTTTCACAAAACCTGGAAAGCCACAGGTTGGCCAGGCCTGCTATAGGAACTCAGGTCCGGATTCACAGTTACAAAGTTTTCGTCTTGTTTTAAGAATTGAGCTACTACGTAAGAAGAAAACGACGTAACTGTGAATCCGGAGCTAAGAGTGCAAGTAACCTATGCAGCATCAGGAGAGTTTATCTCACAACCTCTGGTGTCTATCTTGGTATTAGGGACAAAGGACCTCAATGAGCGTGGTGTGATTAATAAATACACATCGATCATGGGAGCGAACCTGCTAACAACATATTGTTTCAAATATTCATTTATCATGTGATCTGCACAATAATCAGGTGAAAATGATGTGTTAAGATCCAATATGTACTGTATGCAGCTAGATCCCTAGGCAGTAGGGGAAAAGGTACCAGCAGTTGGTAGGCCCTGTGATCCACCATCCATGCCTTTGCACCGCTATCTACTTTCCTCGCACAGGCTTCGGATAGGCCTACCAAAAGTTTTTCCACTTGCAGAGCGTATATTTTGATGTTTTGGCTTTCCAAGGAGTGATAGAGGCCCAGATTCACACCTAAGAAGCAGAAGGAGCGTAAGTGGCCGTATTTTGCCACTGGGAATGCGTAGTCAGTGTGACTATGCAATCTACGTAGCCCTTAGCCACGTAGATGGACTTGTGCTGTCTTTAAAGAAGTAGGTCCAGATATATGTGTAAGTGTGGATCTGGTCCAGATTCCTTATACAGCTGTTTTTATACGAAAAGTGAAGGATATCCTCCGTATCCTATAATGGTTTTAGAATGATGGATTTGGGAAACATCTCAAGCACTTGGCTCTGATTTTCTTATCGTTTAGAATCGGACTGAAATCGGTCCAAAGGAAACGATACTTTGTAGTATACAGTATGGAGTTGCTTTGGGGGTTTCCATGGCAACAAGCTACATACTACCCTTATTGTTCACAGCAGCAAGTAGTGTGTGGCACCGATATTGGGACCTTTCTCTTGCCGGTTATCATCCCATTTATTGGATACTTATGCTGGAAATAAAAATCCTTTCAGTGTGTGGCCAGCTTCCGGTCTCTCTGTAATTCTGACATCTGTTCTTATGGATAGACCAAATCATAAAATAAACTTCTATGAAAAAAATATAGCCACACATAGACAATAAGAACACCATGAATATGACAGCGGCCCTGGTTACCTAACCTGCCCAGGATAATCTTGACTTTAGAAATGTCTGGTATTCATTTTGAGACAGATGGAGACATTTGATATTTATCAAATGAAACACGTAATACCTTTGTCCTTTAATGAATGTTGTGTTCTTTTTCCATTTCATTATATTTAGTCATTTTATTGTTATGCAGTGTAGTTTTATTATATATGTTGTTAATCTTCTGCCATCTTTGTGTGCACTTGAACAAAACTGTAGTAATAGGGTATGTACTATATGAGGCACTGACAGCCTGTAACACTTCAGGGGTTGCGGCACTACAACTCCTTGCATCGTTTTCCAGGTATCAGCTTTGCCTCTGCTGTTGCATGATGAGAGGGTCAATGGTTGCCTAGGTCTGTGCTATATGATCTAGAAATACTGGGCCTGATTCAGACTTAAGAAGGAGCTCTAAATTAAGGACCCGATTCACACTTAAGAATCTTCTTAAAATAAGAACTTAAAGTCACACCTGGGCTAAACCATGTTGATTGCAGGGGAGTCATATTTCATCTCTTGCAAACAGTACTAGTGTTGAGAGGTGATATTTCCCAGCCCAAGTTTAAATTCAATTACATTACTTCCCCCTGCAATCAACATGGTTTTGCCCAGGAGTGACTTTAAGTTCTTATTTTAAGAAGATTCTTAAGTGTGAATCAGGTCCTAAGAGAGGAAAGTCACTCCTGGGCTAAACCATGTTGATTGCAGGGGGAGTCAAGTTAATTGTATTCTTTGCATGCAGGGATATATCTTCGAATTGCTTACTGCACACAGATACCAGCTTTACTATCACACTGTTATTTAGACTTGGGATAGGAAACAACTCTCAACTCTAATACTGTTTGCAACAGATGAAATATGACTCACCTGCAATCCTGCAATCAACATGATTTAGCCCAGGGCCCAGAATTACTAAAGTCAAGATTGGCAAAATCGCCAGTGTTTGCTATTTTTACTTATTTTTTAAATCTCTGATTTACTAAAGGTGATTTGACTATTAAATCACCAGAGATGCCTTTTGTTAAAAATTGCCGTTGTTGAGCTATCTCTGGTGATTTTTTTTAATTCATGAGATACAAATCTCAGATTTACTAGGAAGCGAGTTTGAAACTCGCTGTAGAATGGCTGAAAAATCACCAGAGATAATAGAGGTGGGTGTGGGTGTTGATTTCCATGATAATCGGCACTCACTCTGTGAGAAAAACCCACCCATATTTAAAAAAAACAACTTGTATTGCTGGGCATGCTGTGCCTTATAGTACCATAAGTGCCTTATAGTACCATAGGGTTAATGACATGATGCCACAACACTACTGTCCTCCGTTCCTATTATTAAACAAAATATGGCCCCAACAAACATAGCAACAAACTATGTGGCCATAACGTTACTAATATTAATCTATATGGCCCCTCCGAAATGATTATAACTTAATATGTCCACTCCGTACCTCCTATAAATTAATATGCCCCCTCTGTAATTATTATTTCTTAATATATTCCCTCTGTAGTGAAGAAATATTAATACGACCCCTTCATAGTGAAGAAATATTAATATGGCCCCTCCGTAGTGAAGAAATATTAATATGGCCCCTCTGTAGTGAAGAAATATTAATATGGCCCCTCAGTAAATAAAATGAAAGAATATGTGCCCTGTTCTTTTTTACATGAATGAACTATGCCCTGTAAAAGTTCCATGTTAAAAATAAGGGTCCTCAGTAATACATGCGACAAAATAAGCAAGAATAATAGCGCTAAAGTGGTAAAAACACAGATGAAAAAATGTCTAAATATAGAAATGTAGAGTACTGTCCTTTTTTTTGGCAATCAAATAAGGTCTAATGAACTATAGCTCCCAATGTCCAGTAAGAAGTGACATTGGGAGCTGCAAATGCTATAGTTCTTTAGACCTTATTTGAGGGTCAGTACTCTACATTTCTATATTTTGACATTTTTTCATCTGTGTTTTAACACTTTAGCGCTATTATTCTTGCTTATTTTGTTGCATTCATTGTTGTGTTTTGGATACTACCTGAGCATAGAAATAAGCTGCATAGAAGTGTAGTGCGCTTGAACTTCCCTTTGTTTTATTGTATTTATACATCATCAGTAGTACGTCTATTGTAAAAGTCAGGAATAACCTTAAATTTATGGTAAAATACAATGTTTTATAGATACTACTCACTGTTCTGCAGTTCTGCGATAGGCCCTGTGTTGTTTAGAGGGTGCTAGGCCCTGTACTTGGCCAGAAGGGTGCTAGACCCTTCATTAGCAAAGCACTAGGCCCTGGGACAGGTAGGGGCTAGGTTCCAGGAAGGTGGGTGATAAGCTCTGGTTAGGCACAGTAGCTCCAGGCCCTGGTATGTGAGTAGGTGGGCACTAGGTCCTGATCAGGCCCTAGTTATAGGAGGTCACAGGTGGAGAAGACAAGAAAGAAGCTCCCACAAGTAAGTTTGGTCCCTTTGAGGAATGATGGCCGGCAAAAGGTCCGTCAATCAAGATGACAAGCTTCTGTGGTGAGTATATCTCCCTGTTTGTTTGTGTGCCCCCATCTCTCACGGGTGTGGAAGGAACCAGTAGGTGTTGGCCAAAAGGGGGTGTCTGAGGCCTTGGCCAGTGATTACCATTTCTTCACCCGTGTCTAACGTCCCCATTCTCTCCCACATGTTTTCCCTAGGTGTCGGCATAATATTTACTGTTCTTTCCTTCCAGATAAGAAACAAGCCCTCGCCTGAAACCGAGGGGAATCTCTGGGGTATGGCGGGCCTGCGTCTGTTCACATTCTAGGCCACCGGGATACCACTCGTTACAAAGTTGCAAGTTAGTTTGTCTTTTACACTAATAACCTTTAATGATTTAGGGTTATTTAAAATCAAGCTTCTAAGGAGAAGAAGTGAAGAAATTGCTCATGGTACAGGATGACTTTCATTATTAAATGCATTCTAGAAAATGATATCTAGAATCTGATGGGTTGCTATAGGAAACATCTTCCCTTTTCCCCCTTAAAATCTAATTTTGTGCCCCTAACTTTGCAAAATGGTCGATAAATGATTTTTTTCCCACCTTTTTGCTTGTAACTTGGCAGAAGTTCAAATATGCACAAAATAGAGTGAGCTAAATTGGTTTCGTGCCGCTTTTAGATTTGTAATGTTCATGGATGGCTGAATGGAATGGACAGATTTAGAAAACGAGGGCATGATCCTGCTAAAGAAAGTGAACAGGATTTTACCCATTCTATTTTCTATTGCATATTAAATGACATTTGAGAAATGTGTCAATTCTGAAAGGCTATGTTTGTTGAAAGATAATGTATACGTTTGTCATAGAAACATTCATTCTTTGCCATGTGTCTACTCGATTAAATTCTACAAATGAATATTAACTTTCCTGTTTTGACATTCATACAGTTTTAAGCCTCGGGGGTTTAGACCAAATGTAGATTAAAAAGTAAATTTTGCCCAGAACAGCAGAAGAGCATTGCCCTGAGCATCACAGTGTCTCCATCAGCTTTCTATTTCCCATAGTGTATCTTCTGCCATCTCTTACACAGTACATGAAGCACACATACCTGGCCATCTACGTGATGTAAAACATGACTCATCACACCAGGTCATCTTCATTCATTGGACCATATCCAGACTCTCCAACATGACCCATTCCATTAGGTACAATATACTCCGCACCTGAACTTCCAACTGTCACTCACCTGGTGAAATGACTTAAATGACATTTAAAAAATGATTTGTCTCTTCAACAAAGGTGGTTACCATAGTAACTGACAATTGGAAACTGAGAAGCAGAGTATTTTGTACCTAATGGAATGGGTTATGTTGGAGGGTATGTGTCCAAGATGTTAAAGAGAATGTGATTCATCAAACCAGGTTATCTTCTTCCATTACTACATGGCCCCATGATGTAAAAGAAAACGTGATTCCGATCCTAGGGTTAGGAAAATACCCCTTTTTGGAAGTATGGATGCGGTCTATTATGCTTCATTTGCTGGAGAATAATCAGTTATGACCTGGTACCCAACCTTTTTTATTGGCACTACACTTTCCACCATCTTTGTGGGTAAAAACTCATATATTTCGAGAGGCTCACTGTTACCTTTCCAGAGGCTGGGGATTAAGGAAGAATTGTGCCCCACTACAGGAGATAGCTTTACTAAACTGAAGAAAGGAAAAGCATACCCTCCAACATGACCCATTCCATTAGGTACAAAATACTCTGCTCCTCAGTTTCCATCTGTTAGTTACTATGGTAACCACCTTTGTTGAAGAGACAAATAGCTTTTTAAATATCAGTTAAGTCATTTAAACCAGGTGAGTGGCAGTTGGAAGCTCAGGTGGAGAGTATTGTGTACATAATGGAAAGGGTCATGTTGGAAGGTATAGAAAAGTGAAGATATTACCCTATTACCCATAGCAACCAATCAGATTCTAGTTGACATTCTCTAGTATGTGATAGGAAAGTGAGAACTAGAATCTGATTGGCTGCTCCATTTGCAGGAGTAGTAGTGAAGGCAGAGCCTGAATATGTTAAGTATGTCCATGCAAAAAGTGGTGGCTATTGCTGGCCTAGGTCTGCAGATCCCTACGCATCCTTATCTCAGGCATTTGATTGCAGAAATCACCATACCTCACCTGATGACTAGTAGTAAGAAAGGAGAATATGCTCCATAGAGCAACTAGCATTTATAGGCATATATCTGTAATAAAAGGAAAGAAAAGCCCCAGCACACTGCCATAAACCAGTAACAAACTCTACTGTTCTATCTGTAAAATAAAACACAGAAATGTTCGTTACACGTATTTGATCAAATATGGGATAAGCCACCAGCCACCGTCAAGGCCTTTCTGTATATGGTGGTCCTAACTCTAAAATAGAGAGTCCCAATATTGGGTCCCATATATATGTTTATAAATTGAGAGCAAACTTACCTAGGAGACACCCCTTAAAGTCTCCAAGGCTCCATGGCTGCTGTGAAACAGCTCTCCCTCTCAGCAACTGCTCACAGACATGCCCACAAACAGAATAAAAACAGAATGGAAGTTGCTCAATCAATTTATAAGTATCTATCTGTAATAAGTGCTTTGCCAAGCAAATACTACTACATGACTTTCTCCCTAGTAATGACCTATTTGCCCAGAATTTGGTGGTAAGTAACCCATTGGCATTAGGGATTATGTAAATCTGTAATATAATACACATTTACAATATGGCTAAGGTAGAATATATTAAGACAGCCCAGCAAAAACATGACACAGTTGCAGGCTCTGTGCATGCAGAGGTCTCCCAATTGGTGTTTTGTATGAGTGCTCAGCAATCGACGCCTTGATTATCAAGTTAATATCGCTGACACTTTGCAGAATTCTATTCTGTCTGATTATAAGAAATCTGTCACAATATCTAATTTATTATAATGAAATCATGGCGACAACTACTATATTCTACGGCGACATCTACTCTAGAATCTAAAAAAAAACAGAAAATACAAAGTAATCCTCAGCTTCTACGTGAAAAGGAGAAATCACTCATCTCTTCATTACAGGATCAAACAACTTAATGTTACAGATCATTTGGATACTTGTCATTGCTCTTCATTGTTGGCTAATCTGTGTTTAAGACTACACAAACGAATGGCTAACAATCTTACAGCTATTCGGTATCGGGAGGTGAATACAGTCAGACACAAGATGGTGTTTTTTGAAGGAATACCTACCATCTACAATTTCTCACTTAACAAACTGGATCTTGTTGCAGGTCACAGGTTCCCAGCACTGAAAGCAATTTATCAGTTTTACAAAACCGTTAGCAATTTACTTTTCAGACTTGTAGTCTGCTGGTAAAGGGAGACAATAGTGCACTTACCATTCTTCTCCTGTTAAATCCAAGAGTGCTTCCGGCTTTCGATTGCCATTTAAGAACTGTGAGACAGATGCTTCTGCCAACTTATAACTCCACTTCTGGGAGGACCTCATTGTCTTTCTGACTCTTAACTTTGAAACTTAAGAATGGAAAAAGCAAAGTATTTTCTACTGCAGAGGAAGACCTTACAATAACACTCACAGTCTCTGTCTGGCACTTAGATTAAAACAATTATCAATTCAATGCTAGTAGCTAGACACACAACTTTTCTAATTGTTTTAAAATGATTTTATTTTTTTTAAATAAAAAGTAATTCTTTACAGTAAATAACAATTAGTGTTATTTGGAGCTGTGAAGGAGATACAAAGTGAATAGGGGGCCGTATTCAGAGATCCGTTTCTTTAAAGTTCGCAAATATACGCACGGTCATTTCAAGGCAACACCCATGACACGCCCCTAACACAGACGGGTTGATGGTGGCTTACGAGTGCCTCGACCATCCTTATCTTTTAGTGTGCATTTCCGAGCGTATAATACCTCCGTATGTGCGTATCTAACTAACTGTGCCCTTAAATGGTTATTTTAAAGCGCCAATGAATGAACAGTCCCCCTACACCACACATCAAGAAATAAAGGCACAACAACAGATATGGCTTTTAAAATAGGGGGCATAGTTTATTGATTTGAATAAGATTAACTATAAGGGAAGAAATTAGGTGGCGGCAATAGAAAAGGTGGGAGGTCAGCAAACCAGGGAGGCAACGATGGTAACGGAGGGCAGGGAACCCCCTGCCCTCGGAGCCCCGAAGGAAATGGCCAATGGAAGCACACACTCCAAACATAATGCACACCCTGGTGGGTAACTGAGGAGGCAACCGTGGAAGACTACCCGGCAAGCATAGTTTCCAATGTTCGCTCAAGGGGGTAGCGCCATCCCTGCACCATACCTCAAGCCAGAGCTTTAGCGCCATACCTGCTGACCACACCACCAGCACCGCCACACTATGCTCCAACTTCAAGAAAAAGGCAAGTTAACAAAACTAAGGGAAAGGGAGGGAGGGAAGAAAATTCCAGAAGGCAGCAGGAAGCATAACCCAACAAATTTATAAGCTAGCATAACCCGCCCCCTCTCTATTCTAACTGGCTAATACCTCCCAACTAATTAACCCCTTTAATGTCTGGAGTGAGGAGCCTGCCAGTTAGGCTTTTATATTCATTTATGCCTAAATGGCATTCTCTCTATTAAATGCCTCCCCCCACCCACTTACACGGATCTTGCTCTGGACAGATTATACACACGCCACTCCGTACGGATCTTCCCACGTGTGATTCACAAGTCCATGTCTACTGGACTTCTATGCGTAAAATCAACGTAGATTGCATAAATTTAGTTACTACGCATGCGCAGTTCATCCGATCCTAAAAATACGCACAGAACTTCCTGAAAAAACAGATTTCTGAATACGGTGCAGGATGTTGTCTGTAGAGTTATAGATTGTAGTTGACCACTTGGGGCCTGATCCAGACTTAATAACGACAGCCAATCTGCACATGCGGCGTGCGTAAATTGGGCTGTAGGAGTGTATGGCACATGGGTACGTTAGATGTTACGCATCAGAACGCTGATCGTATGCAACTTGTTTACGGAAATCAGAGATTCGTACAATAGGGCGATTTTTTGTGTGGGAGGTGTGGAAATTTAAAGTCCTGGTAGTGAAATTCTGAGAGAGGAGTGGTCTTGTATGTCCATTGCCGCTGCAGTTGGAGGTATGACCACAGCACCAGCAGAGTTCGAGATCGATGCTAAGCTATGATATTTATACATTATCTTCTTACCACATAAGACTAGGTGGAATGTGAGCTATACAGTTGCCGGCATGCTCTTATTTTGTAAACAATGCTGGAAAATGTAGAATGTGGTTGCTGTGGAAACACTTTCATTCCGTGCCGCTACCTGCAGGACTGTTTATGTCAGATTTGCATAACACTTATTTTTACTGAGAAAACCTACAGAGAAGTCATTAAACCCTAGGAATATCTGTCTATACAAGATTGTTGGTAAACTATAAACACATCATAAACTAGTGGAATATATTAAGGCTATGAGCGCCTAACGTTTGCAAACATTGTTCTTTGATGTCTGTGTAAGGGGTGTGGGTCAGGGGTGAGAATAGTCCTTTTTCGAAAGGGCCGTTATATACCAGCCAATTCCGAAATTTGATTGCTCCTGCCCCGCTAAGGACAAGCCATCGAAAATCCCCAAGATAAATCCAACCCCAACCCTTATCCTATTTCTCACACTAAAGCTGGGCACACACTGACAAGATAAAACGATCCTTCAATAATAAAAAGATAAACTCACCGTTTATCTAACGATCCTGCAGCTGTACACACCGGAACGATTCACGCTGGATCATTCCCAGAAGCCCTTTCTTCTAAATAGACATGCTTTCAAAACCACAGATCGTTCATCGTTGATCTGTGATTTTCAGGAGCTGCTGAAAATCAAGATCTAATGATGCAGGGCATCGTTGGACAGTACACACTCAAACGATTTGAGAAGTATCTAACAATTACCCTATGATTTAAAGGTTAATCGTCAGATATCTCTCCAGTGTGTACCCAGCTTTTCCCTCCTTTTCCACTACCCTAACCCTCCCTTCCCCGCAGCCTATCCCTAACCCTCTCTTCCCCACAGCCTAACACTAACCCTCCCTTCCCAGCAGCCTGACACTAAGACTCCCCATAGACTCCCCTTGTACACTCACCTGTCTGGTCTGCGGTGGTGCGGGGGTCTGTGGAGGCGATTTCGGAAATAATGAATGAATAAGTATGCTGAAAAATAAATTTGACCTACTTACCTATTCATTAGTAAAACTATCTAATTAGTAATATTTTCAACAGCCAAAAATGAGCTTTCATCTGTCTGTATTTCAAAAATAGAATTTTCTTTGCGAAAGGGAGCATCCGTGGATAAGCTATGTTGGGTTATGTAGAAATAGCTCTTTGGACATATTTTCGATGACAAGATTTCCAATGCATTTTCACTAAAAATGGGGCTGCATCGGAAGTTCGGATATGGTGTAAGGGCACTTGGTATTTTAATACACAACCCCCTCCGCCCACTAGCGTTCACACCTGGCCCATCACGCCTCTACATCAGAAACATCATGCAAACAAAAAAAAACTGTACAGAAGCCTAGAGTCAGACCTGTCCTGGTAGTGCGGCACACATGCTAAATGCTACATAAAAATAAATGAACTTATGAACAATATTGTAATTTTTCGAGTTTCACCTGTAAGTCTGGATCTATTCCAGTGTATCCATCTGATGCACACAAGTGGGAACTGTGGACCGGATTCAGATTTAATAGCCTTAGGTCACCTTTGCATGCCAGATGTTACGCTAGGGTTACTATAGTAACTCTAGCGTATGAACAATGGGACGGAACTAAAGCGGGCGGGGGAAGCATGCTAAGTGTACAGTATGGAAGGGGGGTCCCACACTGCAGTAAATCAGTGGTCGTACGGACCGCTGATCCGCACGTTAGATTTAATGCAGGCTTACTTTATCTCATTGTTATTGTGTGGTATTGATTTTGTTTATTACTTATTATGCTGGGTTCACCTCTGTTTATTTCTGCCACATGCATGCCTTTCATTTTTTATATATGTGATTTTTTTTTATATATGTGATTTTTATTGTTATATTGTCATATTATATTGCCCTTCTGCTAATACTTTCCACTATAATCAGTTTTCTTGTAGGTTTTCATGTTTTTATCAGTTATGTTTTATACTCAGTTACATATGATATCCACATGTGTACATCCTGTCTCTCCCAGATACCGAGAGGTGAATGCTTTGATTGGCTCAATTTAATTAATGGATTCTCAGTTTCTCCACCACTGTGTCAGGCATTCACATGCTATTAAGAGTTAGCCCATTCAGTATGGGTCACCATTTAGCTTGAGAAAGGAACCAGCATCAGTCCCGAAACGCGTTGCTGGTCCACTCTGCTTACAGATTCCGTCCTCGCCAGAGCCTCACTTCTCCATTCTGAACTTCATCCAGCCACCCGGGAGAGCTGTGTCATACAGGGAAGTGCAATTTTGAATCAAAGAATGAAGTCTCCCCATATTACACCTCTGTTTCTGTTCATCTCGTGCAATTGGACTTCACTATTGTGTACTTGTCTTCTGTTTTTGTTTATGTGTCTATGTTTTCATGTTTTTGAATGTGTTTGAATACATTGTTTATATGACCACTTCTTTTTTCCTTTTTTGAAGCATCTAATTGTGAAACAGGAAGGAAAGGGGGCAGAGTCCTCATATTGAAAGGGGCTACTCTGTTATATTTATTGGACTCTTGGACTTTTAATTATTGGATTTTGAACCTCTGATTATTTACCCTGATTTTCCCTTGTCATATCCATTGTCTCATTAAGTTGATGTTTCTTAGACGATTTTTCCATACGCATACATTCCTGTGAATATCACATGGATATATGAGATATACATCCCTCTATTATCTTTGTCCTTTTCTGATTCTCTTTAGTGTAGACCATAATATGAATCAGTGAGTTGTTTGAATGTATTTATTTTTACCATGCTTCAGCAGCTGGAATTATGTGCATTTTTCATAACTTCCCACTGTAACACTGTCTATAAGCGAAGTAGCCACATGTGTTTCATAGTCATATTCTATATGTTACATATATGTTATTATATATATATTTTTTCCATGCTAATAAATCATCTTTGCCTAAATAGGCTATATGATCTTACCTTAGACATATATACCATCAGTCTACACTAATCATTCTACCTGCCATAGACGTTTTGTTGCTCTGAAATATACTCAACCTATCTTATTACAGGTACCGTGTGCACCATATTTTCCCCCAGACTCTCCTTTCCTTTACATCCAGTTCCCCCATCCTCATGTGTTTATTACATTTAGAGTCACCCTTGGTAGCACCCCCTACATCATGGTATAGGGGCCAGCTTGTTGTTATTTTCTGAGCCTTCTATTTTTGATTGTGCGGTTGGTGCAAGCCCTCCCCTTCCCCCTCCTCTTTACCCCTTCCCTACCTTTTTCCCTTGCTTTTGATATTATTTCTGCTTAGACATCATAACCATTATTGTTTCTTTTTGTGTATGTATACAATCAATTCACCTTCTGTCTAAAATTGTAGTTTATTTATTATATTTCATATCCGTATATTTTTCTGTGGTTAAATGAACCCCTTAAATTAGTTTTATACTTTTGTGCTATTCTACTGATTTATCTCATCCAATACATTATTTATAGATGTTTTATTTATTTTGTTCAGTTTCACTGCACCTTTTTCCCATCCACTGTATATTTTTATGTTCTGTATTGGTTTGGGGTTTAGGTGGATCCCCCTGGTTGCTGGGTGAATTGTTGCAGTATAAGCTCTGGGACCCACTTTCCTTTGTTTTTTACATACACAGTGTTGTTCTTTGGGGCCAGGGTTTTATGACACATCCAAACTCATTATGCCCTTGGTGACTGCTGTCTCACCTCCAGGATAAAAATAAAAGTTGGAAAGTGTGATACATACATACATACATCATAGTTGCCATAAAATGTGGACCATAAAAACATGCATGTCAGGCAGGGAGTACTGGGGGGGTGGGGGGGAGTTTCCCTGATATAAAGAAANACGCCCTTGGGTCTGTGGCGGCGAGTTCGGACCTAGTTACCCATTCATTATTAAAACTTTCTAATTAGTAATATTTTCAAAATAGAGACAGCTGCAAATGAGCTTTCATCTGTCTGTATTTCAAAAATAGAATTTTCTTTGCGGAGGATGCGTCCATGGATAAGCTATGAAATAGCTTTTTGAACATATTTTCTGTCTCAAGATTTCCAATGCAACCTCACTTAAGATGGGGCAGCATCAGAAGTTCAGATAGGGTGTAAGGGCACTTGGTATTTAAATACAAGATTCCCCCCTCCACTAGCGCTCAAACAGAACCCGTCTCGCCTCTACATCAGAAACATCATGTACACACAAACAGTACAGAAGCCTAGAGTCAGATTTGTCCTGGTAGTGCGGCACACATGCTAAATGCTACATTTTCCAGTCCTCTTTAATTGGAAGATTTCCATTTTGCATAAGTCTAGATCTATTCCAATGTATCCATCTGATGCACACAAGTGGGAACTATGTTTTGTTTCACACTCAGCTGCGTTAATCCGCAAAACACGCTCTTTCTGTTTTTATTTATTTTTACTTTTATTTATTGCTTTATAATTCTTAGTTTTATTCAATAACCTAGCTTTATTGTCTTTTTATTATATTTTTATTATCCTGCATATGTATGCTTGATGCTTTATGTCACTTGTATAAAACTCAGATTCTCCATAGTTTTAATTATACATTTGTTCATACTTTCAATTTGTCCTTTTAATTATTATTTTTTAATTATGATTTTTATGTTTTAAGATTTCATAAGATTTCCCTCCTGTTGCTCATTATCTATTACATTTGTACTTTATCTCATTGTTATTGTGTAGGATTTATATTGTTTATTACTTATTATGCTGGGTTCACCTCTGTTTATTTTTGCCACATCCGTGCCTTTCATTTTTTATATATGTGATTTTTTTTTTTATATTTGTGATTTTTATTGTTATATTGTCTTATTATATTGCCCTTCTGCCAATACTTTTCACTATAGTCATTCCCCCTTTCCCTTGCAGGTTTTCATGTTTTTATCAATTGTGTTTTATACTTATATACATATGATATCCACATGTGTACATCCTGTCTCTCCCCGATACCGAGAGGAGAGTTCTTTGATTGGCTCCATTTAATTAATGGATTCTCCATCACTGTGCCAGGCATTCACATGCCTTTAAGAGTTAGCCCCTTCAGTATGAGTCACCATTTAGCTTGAGAAAGGGACCCGCATCAGCAGGGCCGGTGCTAGTGTGTTCTGCGCCTCCCTGCAAACTTTAAATTTGCGCCTACCTGTTTAACAATTTGTCATCAGAATTTCTAGAGTATAGTATCCATGTAAGCACCGTAAAACACAATCTTGTAAACACAATAAAAGAAAGTAAATTATAGCCGCTACTATACAATACAGGCAGCATTCTAGTCTCCACTATACAAATCCCATTTCATCCTAAACACTGCAACACAAAACAGACCATATATCTTAGGGACACATACCTTACAGACATTGGAGTAGATCCAGAACCACGTCCATCTTCCACAGGCGGCCGTAATTGTTTACTTATATGACCACTTCTTTTTTCCTTTTTTGAAGCATGTAATTGTGAAACTGGAAGGAAAGGCGGCAGAGTCCTCATATTGAAAGGGGCTACTCTATTATATTTATTGGACTTTTGAACTTTTAATTATTGGATTTTGAACCTCTTTGATTATTTATCCTTGGACATCATAACCAATATTGTTTCTCTTTGTGTATGTATTTATCAATCTCTTCTTTTACCATACAATCAATTCACCTTCTGTCTAAAATTGTAGTTTATTTATTATATTTAATATCCCTATATTTTTCTGTGGCTTTATTTAAATTAGTTTTATACTTTTGCGCTATTCTACCGATTTATCTCATCCAATACATTATTTATAGATGTTTTATTTATTTTGTTCAGTTTCACTGCGCCTTTTACCCATCCACTGTATATTTTTATGTTCTTTATTGGTTTGGGGTTTAGGTAGATATACCCCTGGTTGCTGGGTGAATTGTTGCAGTATAAGCTCTGGAACCCACTTTCCTTTGTTTTTTACATACACAGTGTTGTTCGTTGGGACCAGGGTTTTATGACACATCCAAACTCATTATGCCCTTGGTGACTGTTGTCTCACCTCCAGGATAAAAATAAAAGTTGTCAAGCGTGACTTACATACATACATACAAACATACATCATAGTTGCCAACTCCCTGAATAGTAAGTGATCTCCCAGACTCCCAGAAGTGTTTGCAATCTCCCTGATGCTGATTCTTTCCAGAAGTCATTGGTTCCACCCTTTGCAGTATGATGACAGAATTTAGAAATTGTGTCCTAATATCCTGCATTCAGGCCAGTTGACTTGGACATTTTCATGGAGGCCAAGATGTAATCAAAGACTGGCAGTTATCTAACAAAAAAATACTTCAATAATGGAGAGAGAATAATACACTTTGTTCTCTTGTTAATCAGCCGCAGCGTCACCTACTTTTATCTTCTCTATAGAGATTAAGAAATCAGCGGATCTCCTATTCACAGGCTTCACGATAAATACACAATAAATTCACTGACAATGTAACAATCAATAAATACTGTTGCTGCCATATTTATTGAGAAATAGTTTTCCTGGCAGTGCTAGACACACCCATGGGTGAAGCTATTCACAGGACACACCCTTTGGCGGTACAGGACACACCCATATTTTGCAATGCCTTGTTAGTGCTATGACAATCTCCTTTGATATTCATTTGCAAAACTTGGCAACCATGAGATAGATATACTCATATGCACACAATATTTTTCTCTACATCTTTCAGATATACCATAAATTCAGCAGCAGACTGCATGTAGGCAGAATACAGGTCATCTAAAATAAGACTATGTTTTTCCCTATGTGAATGCTAGTATTATACAAATCCTCTGATTGATTTTCACTTGTTTACTCCTTGGTCACAATAACAAACGATTGATATAAGTGAGATGAGCGTTTCCTGTTTTCAGTAAATATTTTACTTTGTTGAAAATAACATGAAGTTCAAGTAACAGTTTCTGATTGTAGCTACGCTCCGTTAGGCAAGAGGAGTTCAACTGAGGTGACACGGTCAATGCAGGAACACGCTGCACTGAACCTGCATTGAAATTTAACTCACATCCCCTGCGCCAAGGATAATAACTGTGAACTACAGGACAGTATCCTCGCACAGCAAACTAATGAGTTTTTGTAGCACCTCGGAACATCCTGTACATGCTGACGTCTTGTCTAAATCCGATCAGAAATGTAACTTTCATTTTTACTGCCACGATTCATTCATAACAATTCCGAAACTGCTTTATTGAGCCTCATAAATTGGACATAAAAGTACATAAGGAACAACGACTTGTATATTCTCTGTGCATTGCACCAAAGTCCAGAAACGTTATCGTCTCCAATAGATAGTGATATTTAGAAAAGGTTACCAAACCCTAAGAGAAAATTATACATGATTTATGGAAGTGTGTCTTCTAATTCTTTGCATGATTTATAGTGATTAGGAGAGAGTATAAGAAATCAATCCCTCTCTCTCTCTCTCTCTCTCTCTCTATCTCTCTTTCTCTCTCTCTCTCTCTCTCTCTCTCTCCCTCTGGCACGCACTAATACATAATGGT
>WWET01005829.1:38544-81607 GCA_011038615.1 Limnodynastes dumerilii
AAAGACATCCCTAAAGGCAAGGCAGATAATTCATGTAAAAAAAAAAAATTCAAATTATGACTATTTTGTTCTGGCATTGGTAAATTTATAATGTACTTTACCACACACAGGGCAGTTTACACATTAGAGGACCATAAAACATGTATGTCAGGCAGGGAGTTCTGGGGGAGGGGGCAGGTGGCACATGATGGAAGCTCTGGGTGGCTAGGAAGACATGATGGGGATCCTGGGGGGGGCGGGGGCTTGAGACAAATGATGGGGATCCTGGGGAGACTGGAGAGACATGAATCTATATATATATATATATATATATATATATATATATATATATATATATATATATATATATATATATATATATATATATATATATATATATATATATATATATATATATATATATATATATATATATATATATATATATATATATATATATATATATATATATATATATATATATATATATATATATATATATATATATATATATATATATATATATATATATATATATATATATATATATATATATATATATGTATATATATATATAGATTACATTGTATCGCGGCGGCACAATAATACCTACTGCATAACAAGATGGGATATATATAAATGTTGTTTGACCACGCCCCCATTTTAAAAAAAATTAACGGGGGGGGGCGCAATTTTGGGATTTGCCCCAGGTTCCATTTACTCTAGATACGCCCCTGACTCTAACCATTGGCAATGAAACAGATTTAAGCTTTTATTGGTCTCGTAAAACTAATGAAAACTAATTCTAATAATTAAACTCTGACTTATTTAAGTAGTTTTCAGTTTGCTACATAGGATGTGTTTAAATAGGTTTTGGTAGTTGAAAACAGTGTTGCAACTTGCATTGGGTGAGTGAGGTTGCAGGCCCAGTACCCTTTTAAATGTCACATTTTGGCCAGTGGGTTGTCTTGGGCATCTACAAATAACGTGCAACTGCTCTTGCTCTGTGAATTTCTCATATTACATGTAAACTGATTACCTAGGGGTGTCACATACTAGCATTTTGTTACGTAGATTGCTTTAATGCAGTCTTTAAAGACCGCAGGCACGCAATCTACATAACAAAACGCTACATAGATAGCGTAAAATAGTTACTATGCATGAGTAGTAGCTAGAATCGTAAAATTAGGCACGTATGTTAAAAATTACGGGGTTGTGAATCCGGCTCAAGATCAGCAAAGATCTCCTAATAGACACAGAACACACTTGCAAAAAAACAAAATATATCTTTCCATAATTCATCTGGCATATTAGGAACTCCGAAAGTTTTGTGAGATTTGTGAAAGATTTGTGAGCATCTTTGGACAGTACACACTGGTGAGATATCTGTTGAAAAAGCCCCAGTGTGTGGAGTGTCCTGGATCGGACTTCCATCATGGAGCTCTGCCTCTGTCTATTGGTATTATTATTAGTAACATTTATTTATATAGCACCATAAATTGTCCACACTCTTATAGAGCCTGCTGGGGGCAGGGCCAATGAAGCGGCAAGCTCGTATTGGCTCGTCGCATAGTCCCCTTTTTGGTCCACCACCGCTGGCCAATCTGCCAAACCGCAGGTCCCACTTTACCCCTGGTCCCCAGCGGATCCTTTCAGACCTGCCAGGGCATCACAGAGAGATAGAGTTCCTACTCCAAACTGCTGCTTCTGGCCGCCATCGGGACCTGGTAAGTACTCCACATGTCCTCAGCCTGTGTTCTTTAAGACAGTTCTAGAATATTAATACTGTATCTAAAATTCATAAAATGTATTATGACCTTTTTATGCTGTACTGTCTTAAATATAGGTGGTTCTTTTTGGCCTGGTGGCTATTAGTTTCAGGCAAGTGTAAAGGTCACACTTTGTTTGTTCTATAACCTCATATCATTAACTATGTACTGGGTACACATTGATCACTACGTCAGAAACCTATAAGAATCCATCTTCTTTTTTTGGAAATAATTAAAAACCATTGAAGGGTTGCTAAGAAAAGCTGCTGAATTTAATGAAAGCAATAACACTTCAACACAGGGGTCCTGATTCAGAGTTAGGTGCAGAATTGTTTCAGTTGTTGTTTTTCATCTATCTTTGATCATGTTAATGAAGAGAAAACTCATCATGCTTAAATGATCCAGGCGAATATAAAATGGGAAAAGAGTAATGAAATAGATTTAACAAGTGAGTATATGAAAGTAGTTAATATTACTAATCGAGAAATTCATAAAGTAATATAATGATATAAATAAAATATGATGGGTACATTACAAGTTTCATTTAGTTCATTTGTTAAATCTGTTTAATTGTTCTTCTCTCTTTTTAATGCTGAGTATTGATTTGATATCCATTCATCTTTCTCACTCTTCAATATTCCATTATTTATCCACACTTTAGATTTACCTTCACAGCTTATTTAACATATTTCATTATTTCTTCTTGCTAGTTCCATTGATTTAATTCTAAATCGATATTTTTCATCATTTTATTTTAATTTCTATAATCTTATTCACTGATATTTTCCATCACTAGCTCCCATTTTATGTTTAGTCATTTATTATTTTGTATTAATTATATTCATTATCTTCATCAATCTTTTGTGCTAATATTAATTCTAACATTTCCTTTAATTGTCATTTTACCATTGCTATTCCTTTGTTCTTCCGTTTTCATTCATCTTAATCAATAGTTTATATTTAATTAACTAATACGCTATTTATACATATAATTTTATGTATTCAGTGATCTATTTGTATAAGTGTCAATCAATATAGTCACACACAAACACACACACACACACAAACACACACACACACACACACGATGAACACTGACCTTTTCACCTGCCATTTTAAGTGTTAATATAGTGGAATCTTTTGCCTGGATGTTCTTTTGATGTTCATTAACTATTATGTGAGATTGAACTTCTGCAGGACCAAACACCACTTTGTTACCCTGGCATTTCGACTTTTATTTTGTCGAATCCATTTTAGTGGTGCATGGTCTGTTATTCCTAACACATGATACCTCAGCAGATCTATAGCCCACTTATGGCTAATGCCTCCTTCTCAATGACCGCATACCTTCTCTCGTGCTCATTGGGTTTTCTGCTGAGATCCAAATTTGGATGTTCTTCTCCATCTTTGTTTTGGGACAATATAGCGCCTATCTCTACATCAGAAGCATCTGTCTAGACCAGAAACGGTTTAAAAAAGTCTGGCGTTATTAAGACAGGTTGTGAACATAACTCTGTTTTTAGGGTCTGAAAAACTCTTTCAGCCTCTGGGTTCCAGGTTACCATTGTTGACTTTCTACCCTTGAGATGTGACAATGGAACCCCTATGGTGGCAAAATTACAAATGAAATGTTGATAATAGTTAGTGATCCCCAAAAAGGATTTAACTTGCTTTTTATTTATTGGTCAGGTTCCAAGTCTCAACTTTACTCAATTGGCCTTAAGCCTCTCCCAATAATGAACCCCAAGTATTGACTTCTTCCATCCCTAAGTGGCACTTTTGGGTTAGGTTTGGGTTGGTCATTGGCCCCTCCTCTCTAACTGAGTCCAAAACTGAACCCTGACAAAGTGAGACTCTCAGTCTGGACTGTGGATCACCACATGGTTCTTATAGACAGCTGCATATTCTCTATGGGGTTTCAAAACACTATCCATGGTGAGCTAAAAGGTTGCAGGTGCCCCATGTAAGCCAAAAGGAATCCTTTTATATTGAAACAATTCATCTGGATCAGGAGAGGATGTTTTCTCTGTTGCTCTCTCAGACAATAGTATCTGCCAGTAATCTTTTGTCACATCCAATGTCGTGATATATCTAGCTGATCCTAATTTTTCTTTAACTTTTCTTTATTAGGAAAGTAAGATGTCCACAGAACATAGCAGGTAACATGTAATATTTTACAATACAGCAGACATCAACACACATATATAACAGAACTTTAAATAGAAGCTAGGTAAGGTAGGGAGCCTCTATAGAAGTGGCAGACTTGAGGGGAGTAAGGATGCGTGTGCAATTGGAGGCTCCGCAAATGGAGGAAGGGGGGGTCAAGTGGGTTGAGATGGGGCCGCCACCAGGAAGGGGTGAGAAAAAAGACGGCAGGTAGATGAGTGTGGATAGGGCATATTGGGGGAACTCAAAAGTTGAGGGAGGGGAGCTGGAGTGGGTGGATAGCCAAGGTGACCATATCTGGAGAAAGAGGTCCTCACGGTCATGAAGATGGTAAGAAATTTTTTCCATACTTGCAACATACCAGATACTAGCGGAGAGTGACGACATGCGGGGTGGTAGGCGAGATTTCCAGGACTTCGCTATAAGGCACTTGGCTGCAGCAAGTATATGGGCTGCAAGTTTAGCAGAGTGTTTGTCGACATCAGAAAAGGGCAGACACAGAAGGAATGACCATGGATCCTTAGGGATCGGTATAGAGAGAAGGGTGGTTAGGAGGTTGTGAACTTTGTCCCAAAATCTAGAAATTTTAGGGCATGTCCACCAGATATGAAGAAAAGTGCCGGGCTGACCACAGTCCCTCCAGCACAGGGGGGAAGCCGAGGGAAACATGGAGGAAAGCCTATCAGGGGTAAGGTACCATCGGTAGTAGACCTTATATGCATTCTCCTTGATTTTGGTGGAGATTGAAGATTTTGCCACCTGTTCCCTGATTGTCTCCCATGATTCGTCGTCAGGTGGGGGACCAAGGTCTCGTTCCACTGCCTCTCATGTTTGTCTTGTGAGCCAATCAGGGAAGGGATGATGAGCTGGTATATGGTGGAGATCATGCCTTTTCTAAGGGGAGCTGAGAGACAAAGGGACTCAAAGTTAGAAGGGTTTGCAGAAATGGGGAGGGATTGGAGGTAGTGACGCAGTTGGAGATATCTGAAAGGATTGCGAGGGAGGTCAGGGAATCGAGTATAGAGATCCGGGGGAGTGAGCCAGATATGATTGTGGGTCAGATCGGATGCAAAGCGGATACCCACTTGTCGCCAGGGTAGTGAGAATTGTTTGGACAGGCCAGGAGGGAAATTTGGGTTGTCCCAGAGCGGGAAAATGGGAGAGAAGGGTGTAGAGCTGGTTAGTCTATGTCCGCAGCAATTCCAAATAAAAGAGGAGAACTTAAGAGTAGGGAGGAGAGAAATCAGGGGGGTCCGAGTCAAGCGGGGGAGGCCCCAAAGAGAGGATGTGGACGTGATTCCAAGGTAAGATGCCTCGAGATCAGCCCAAGCCAATGTGCCTGGAGATGCAAAGGAGGCTGCAATTTGACTAAGCTGGGAGGCCCAATAATAAGCCTTAAGATCTGGAAAGCCACGGCCTCCTTCAGTAGTGGGCTTTTTGAGGAGGGGCAGACGTGTACGTGGGCGTCTATTGTTCCAGATAAATTGAGATAGAAGAGTTTGGAATTTAGAGAAAACAGAGTAGGGGATTTTAACAGGTAAAGTTTGAAACAAGTAGAGAAGTTTGGGGAGAATATTCATTTTAACAGCAATGATCCTGCCCAGCCAGGAAATAATAAGGGGTTTCCAAGAGTGGAGACTGAGGCGTAATTTCTGGAACAGCGTAGGGAAATTTGCGGCATAGAGTGATTCATAGGAATCAGTGATGTAGATTCCAAGATATTTAATTTTCTTGTGATGCCATTTAAAGGCGAAAGTAGACTTAAGAGTTTTATAATCTTGGGGTGATAAGTTTATGGGGAGAGCTTCAGATTTTGTAAAATTGATTTTATAATTAGATAGGCGGCCATAGGTCTCAAGGAGTCGGAAGAGATTGGGAACGGAGATAAGAGGTTGGGTTAGCGTCTGATCCTAATTTTTCTATCGATTCATATACCCAGGGCACAGGGTATGCATCAAATTTTGACACTGCATTTAATTTCCTGAAGTCATTACAAAACCGTACACTCCCATTTGGTTTCGGGACTAAAACTATGGGACTTGACCATTCACTGTTTAACTCCTCTATGACATTAAGCTCCAACTATTTTTTAACCTTATTGGAGACAGCCACATGATGAGCTTCAGGCATTCTGTAAGGTTTTACACTGACCTTGACCCCTGGTTCTGTAATTATATCATGTTTTATTGTATATGCTCGGCCAGGTAGCTCTGAGAATAATTCTTCATTAAAAGCCTTTTGGCTAATTCTTTTAGGGTTCTGACAGTGTCTCTGATACATACACTGCTGGAACTATCGGGGATGAGGTACCCAGTTGGCAAGGCTCAGACGACAGGCCTATGCTTTCTTAGAATTGGTACCTTGTCTCCTGGGGCAAATGTACATACCCGGGAATTTCTGTTACAAACTCTCTGCTGTGCTTGTTGAACCAATAGGCACCACAGACTCAATCCATTTGCAACACGGTCTCAATAACACTTTTATAGGGAGTAGACTATCTTGGCCCGTATTCAGAACTCCGTCTTCTGTGGCCGTCCGTAACTAACCGATTGAAGTTACTGGGCATGCATAGTAATTAGTGTATGCAAATTACGTAGCATTTTGCTATGTAGATCGCATACACATGGTCTTAAAGACCGCGTTTACGCAATTTACATAGCGAAATGCTATGTAAATAGAGTACAATAATTACTACGCATGCCCAATAACTTCAACCGATTAGTTACGGACGGACAGGTACAGAAGACAAAGGTCTGAATACATGCCTCTGTCCTTCCCATGTCTCTTAGGCAATATCTAACAACCCTCTGGGGTGTCTCCCATATATTCAATTAAATGGAAAAAAAACAGGTAGAGGACTGAGGAACTTCTATAATGGGCATTAACAAATAGGGCTGTAAATAGTCCCAATTTTTCACATCTTTGTCTACCACTTTTCTGAACATAGTTTTCAAGGTTTTATTAAACCTTTCTACAAGCTTATCGGTCTGGGGATGGTAAACCTATGTTCTGAGTTGAGTGACTTTAAACACTTTACATAACTCCTTCATAATCCTAAACATGAAGGACCTGATTCACACTTCACACTGCTTCTTAAGTGCGGAATCTACTGAAATGACCAAATCTATTTCCATGAATAATGCTACCTCAATGGAAATGATTTGGTTCTACAGGGCTCCCATAGGAACCCTGTATACCCAGTACTATTCATCTCAATGATCTGTTATCGGATGCAGCCGGCATCTGTGTGAGCCCGGGAGAGGGCTGCATGACCTAAAGGGGGACTGCCCTACTAATCATATAGGGGTGCGATAGCACAGCTCGCTCTCCCCTAGAAACTAACCTGTCAGCCTGTTTCCAAGCTGACTAGCCGAAAGACCTACTACATACATACATACACACAATAAATACATACATTCATAAACATACACACATTCATACATTCATACATTCATACATACATACATACATCATAGTTGCCAAATTTTTATTTCTCCCTTCTAGGAGATCTTGGAAGAGGAGACAGCAGTATGGGGGTGGGGCTTTATGACATGATTTATGCAAATCACTTTCTGACGTCTCACCCCTCTGTCTATCAATACTGCCACCCATAGTGCTACTAAGGAAGGGGCAGGGCTTGATGGTACAAAAACTTTATTAAGCCCCAGCCTTAATAACGCTCTAAATTGCACCATTGGAAAGGGGGATTGTGGGATTGAGGGGATGATTTACATGGAATCCATACTAGCGAGGGTAGTGGCTTTACCTCGCCTGTACAGGGTCCTGCATCAGACTTCCACTGTCACTGCAGAGAGAGAGAGAGATTCTATTTGCATTTGGTTGAAGTGGCTTTAGAAATTTGCTTTATTATACATGTTTTTGCCCAGATCTTTCCATATGCTGCACGTCTACAGATGCTCTGATCTTTATCATTTAATGTTCTTCTCCATACAAATTGGTTGATCCTTGCAAATATATATCTCTAAATGCCACCAGCACTGTAGATGATGAACACTGACCTTTTAACCTGCCATTTTGAGTGTTAATACAGTGGAATCTTTTGCCTGAATGGTTATTTGATGCCCAGTAGCTGTTTTTGTGAGATGTGAGTGCTTTAATGGCCATTAAATGAAAATGGTTGCATAGTGTCATAATTGTGGCAGAGTAGTGAGATCAGCAAGTGAGGTCAATAGGTGTTTAGCAAATCCAGAGTATCTTCATCCAAATTGTGCCTATTGTATAGCAGGCGCCTATTATTACCCATAGTTATGTATAGTAAGTAATAAGTGTATGCTTAGGAATAGGATAGAAAATACTAGACTGGAAATGTTATTTACTGCAAAAGCTTTAACAAATACACATTTGTCTTCCCGCTTTCTAGAGACGTGAAATCTGAGGTTTGAGGTAATCTAAGGTTCTGGTGTGAAACGAGGTGGAACTTGGTTCTTCCTTCCAAATTCAGATTGCAAATCGAGACAAAACACATTTTTTCTTCATTCCGATCTCGAATTTTAGATTCTATATATACGATGTCAGCTGCCATTTAGAGCTGTTTAATATTATAAATATATTGACAGACACTGTTTTGTTGTTAATAACACAGTGCAGCAATAGAACATGTACAAATTACATAACTGTGACACTTTTTTCACTTTTTTTTGCTTTAAGAAATCTGGATCCAATACCAAAACCAAAACACGACGAAGATTTAGAACCAAAGCCAAAACACGGGGGTCCCCGCTCATCTTTATCACCTTCTAGTTTTCTAAAGTAATGGCGTCCACCATTTGTGGGTTTAGATTAAGATGTTACAGTCAATGGAAACTAGTACGTGAAGTCTAACTAAGAGTCTAGTCGGTTTTCACTAGAGCCTCTGATGGTGAGGAGAGGCTGGGCTGCTAGTACCTAGCAGGACGCGGTCCCGGTCCCTGGATGCTACTTCTGCCTAAACTAAAAATACTGTAACTCAGTAGAGGCATAAAGGCGAGAAACAGTAAACTTATGAGAAGGCGGAGCAAGGAAAGGTCGCTGGGAAAACAGGGAAAGTAAGGAGGCAGTAAGGAAAAGAGCCTCAAGCTGACTAATAAGACTAACAGGGGCTTACAAACCAAGAAGAAAAACTCACACACTAATACAGGGCTGGAGCAGGATGAAGGGAGGACACAAGGCAAGGTGAGGCAGAGACTGGGAGAAGAGGAAACCTTCTACAAGGCAGAGGAATGGGAGAAAAACAACAACACAAAAGAAAAAATCCCCCCACACAGTGCCAATTAAGTGCAAGATTTAAACAATTAATAGAAAGATGTATCTAAAAAAATTAATAAAATATGCAGAGTATTAACTGGACTGCTGCACTGCAGAGGCCAATCCCAAAGAGCAAACAAAAATAAAACATAAAGTGCTGCGCTAGAGAGTACTTATTTATATAGACACCACTAATTGCAATATAAAAGCAATGTGAAAGCAATTTATACAAGATTAAAAAACAAGTAGAAGGATTATCGACATAGGGTGTGGGGCTCCAGTCCAAATGACCGATTTTCGAATCGGCCATTCCTCCCCAGCCAGTTGCGAACTGGCTGGGATTTTGATTGCATATGCCTCGAGGAGGCATTGCAAACGATCCACGGAGCACCGAGCTTTCGGTGCTCCGAAAAGTGTAAAAATAAAGTCCCCCACTACATCCTCTAATTCTTACCCTAACCCTCCCCTCTCACTACCCTAACCCTAACCCTCCTTCCTGGCAGCCTGACCCTAAGCCTCCCTTACTTGCAGCCTGACCCTAACCCACCATCTCCCGCAGCCTGACCCTAACCCTCCCTCCTCTACAGCCTGAGCCCAACCCCACAGAAAGAGTTGACTCACCTGTCCCCTCGGTCCGGAGAGTGGCGGCGGAGATGTGGCGGAATGATCCTTTCTTTCCGAAAGTAAATGGGTGAGTATGCTGAACGGCATACTCACCCATTCCTAAAAAAAATTTCAAAAAGTGTTATTATCGAAAAAAGGGACATTCGAAACAGTAATTTTCGAATATCCCTTTTTCGGAAGCCCGACTTTTTAGCCGGAGATTGCAACCGATCGACACAATAGCATATAAATGTATATACATAAAAGAAAGTCCACCTTAAAAGATATCATAAAGCATAGAAAGAAATCATAGATGTTAAAACCCACAACAGGAGATCAAGGGCCATATTCACGTTTCAGTTTAGGCACGGACATGTGAATCGCACTTGGCGACATACGTATGGATGGGAGAGGTTGAAATACGTACCTGAAAAGTTAAGTAAAAGAGGGAGGGGGGAGGCATCTTTGAGGGCGCGGTTACATTGATTGCACATACGGCATACATATACGCACGTAAGTACACACATAAAGTTAGAGGTGATCTATGGAGTCGTAAGTGTACGATTGCACGGCCATGAGAGGTGAGTGTCATAGGTGTTGGTGGGTGTTGCCTTGCTACGTACGTGCGTATAATTGCATACTTTTAAAAAACGGATCTGTGAATACGTCCCCAAGTTCTCAAATTGGAAGAGGAATGGGAGACACTGAGACAAAATGCAGGAGAAAACTGGGCACTCAAAAATCACAATACATAACGCGCAGGAGCAGGTGAGCGCAGAGAGACTGACGCTATAACCGGCAGCATGTGGCAACGCTGTTGATTATTTAATAGAGCAGCCTTCCAAACCTGCTCCTATTGGCTAGTATCCTGGCTACTTAGCAACAGCCAGGGCGCTTATAGGTATTGAAGTGGGAGCAGGCACGCCCGCTGGGGGATGATACGGGGCAGCACTTTCACAGAGAAAATTTGCATGCAGTGATGTGTAATGTGACGACATGTGCTGGGGGACACTGCTTGAAGAGACCATGCCTGCCGTGCCATGGAGGTAAGCGACTGCTGTAACAAACCCTCATCTCAGTCCGGTGCAGTCTGTCAACCACAGTTTTGCTATTGGGAATGAGTTGAAATAGGCTCCTGTTCACAATAGTAGTTTTCTCATTGGAGAGCGTTTCAGCAATGATTGATACAGCCGCTGGCAGCTGTATCATGTAGGGATGGCCTGCTCCGCAACCACATCCCAAGCTAAAGACATCAATATTGAAAATCTTTAGCTCTAGGCTACCTCCCCCTTGGTGTTTATGTGCACCATAAACAGCAATTGAATATTGTCATAAAAATTTAAATTTTATTAGTCACATCGGGGTAGAACCAGGCCTAAATGCTAGTTACGTTTCATCGTGTTGCGTATTTACGCTATCGTATTTACTATGCACTCCCCTAGTCACTCCCCTCGATCGTACGTACTTTGGCCATTTTACACTTCCCAAACCCTACCTTAACTATTCAAAGCGTAAGTACTGACGTACGTAATGGATTCACGTACGTAACGGCCTAACCCGGCCCGTACTGTACCATTTAAATGCCTCCCTCCGCCCACAAAGCGTAATTACGGGTGTCGTATGGATGAACCTGCCCCTTCATTCATAGTTACGCTGATGGTACGTACGTTCAGCGTTACGTGTCATAACATCTGCCACGCTCATGCGCAGCAAATACAAGTCGCAATTTTACGTCAGCGGCTAGCTTAAAATCGCTAGCGTACGTAGGTCAGGATCTGGCCCATCATTTGTGATCATAGTATAACAATACAACTCTATATCATTAAAAAAATAGCACAAAGCTTATGAATAGGGAAACACACAATACAATATGCAGGAAATGAATTTAATCATCATTGTTAATGACTGTCATACAACATTTCCCACATCCACAGAAGACTAGGATCATTAATAGAAAACTCTACTATAATATAGCTTATGTTATGGCAGAAAGCAAAATGGGTGTTAATAAAAGGTTCAATTCAGATCACTGAATGTGTAAATTCATAGGAAAAAAGAAGCAATTGCATTGTCTTATTCCTCTTATTCATTCAGGGATTTGCAGAATTTCATTGCTGATAAAAGCAAGGTCTTGCTATAACCCAGTGTGATTCATGTGTCTCTATCCTGCCTCTCTTGCTGCATATTTTATCTCGTCTTTCTGCTGCGGCTCTTGCTAAAACAAAGGGATGAGTCACGCATACCATCTACACTGGAAAATTCATGTGTCCTCAGAGCAATAAATAAGAATAGTGTGGGCCACAGCTCAGCCACAAGTGCGGCGCACCGTATATTTCAATATTTTACTATGTTGTAAGAACATTTGGACATTTTATTTGGGAAGGCTTTAATATCAAAATATACAAGAAATCAGATATTATTGTATGATTTTTTTTATCGGAGGTAGGATATAATTTTGGGAGTCCAGACTAAGATGTTCAGAAACCCTAAACTGTTTGTATAATAAGAATCCAATGCAGGACTGTCAAAGCATCACTATTGTACATTACACATACATAGGTTGCAATTGCACTGAAATATTTACAAACTGGCAGCTGACAGAAGATGGGCTTTTAAGAGACAAACTGTAATGTGACTCTGATGTCTGTGGTTTATGCACATTAATACAGTATTTTCTCTATAGAGTCTTTAATGTAAAGTTTTCGTTTTTTTGAACTGATTATTTTTTTCTATCGTTTAGAAACAATTTAAGAAAACTTGATAGTCATTTTCTTTCAAGATCAAATCAATATCATTTTGATCCGTTGTTGCAGGGCCCCTAAAAGGTGTGGGGTCCATAGGCCGGTCCTTATCTTTCCTAAAAACCACACGTTTTTTAAGAGACAAAGGGGGTGATTCAGAGATGCGATTGCGGAAATATCGCAAATATACGCAACTAAGTTAAGATCTTAGCAGGTTACAGCCCACTGCATAAACAGTCACTCCCCTTGCAAACAGCGGCGGATCTTAAAGTTAGACCACCATTGACTAACCCTAACTCTGCGCTGTCATTCGAGATCTTAAGGGAAGTAGTTGCGGTTACTTGAGATTCTAAGTGTCTGCCCGCACCCACTTTCCCTCATCTCCCTGCCTCCCCCCGCCCATTTCCATGCAAATCCTTCAGATCTTAAACTTCCGCAGCACTTAAGATCTTAAGTGCTTGCGATCGATTCACAGGTCCGCGCTTAGCGAATTTAAGATCCTAACCTCTACGTAGACGGCGTTGCACTATTACTACGCATGCGCATTGATGCGAATTTTCTAAGATCCTAAATATACGCACCTAAGTAGAGATAAAATCGCATCTCTGAATCAGGCCCAAAGTTTGTTACTCTAATTAATCATTTTAAAAATACAAGTAATCAAGATAGACTGCAGACTCTGCAACATGACCCATTCCACCAGCTACACAATACTCTGCTCCAGAGCTTCCAACTGTCACTCACCTGGATTTAACAAATTAACTGATGTTAGAATAAAATTTTTCTCTTCAGCTCAGGTTACCATAGTAACTGACATCTGGAAGCTGAGGAACAGAGTAGTTTGTGGAATGGGTCTTTTGATGTTGCCAGTGGTTTCAACAAGCCCAGCCACAACATTATGAAAGTAGAGGATGGAGGTACAATGACGAAATTCACATAGATTTGCATCATCCTATCACGCTGCAGAATACAGGGGAAAGGGTAGCATGCTCTAGCGGGTGTCCGTGAAAGTTGCCCAAAATGTAGGTGTCACACAGACATTTTGGGGGAGTTTGCAAGTTTGGGTTAATAATGACAACTGATAATCTTATGGAGATCACCACAGCAATAAGTTCATTTAATAGAGTTTGTGTTTCAGAGAATACTAATATTGGGCCAGATTCTAAACTATGTACGCGAGCGATTTTACGCTAGCCGCTGGCGTAAAATCGCCCATTACTATTTACTGCACATGCGCACGGCAGATGTTACGCCACGTAACTTTGAACGTACGTACCAGCCACGTATCAACAGCGTGACTAAGAACGAAGTTGCGTGACACCCGTAATTACGCTTTGGAGGCGGGGTGAGGCATTTAAATCGCACAGTATGGGTGTGCTTAGGCACTTATGTACGTGAGGACTTTAGGTACATCAGTAGTGACGCTGTGTAAAGTTAAGGTAGGGTTTGGGAAAGGTAAAAGGGCCAAAGTAGGTACGAGGCAGGGAAGTGCCTAGGGGAATGCATAGAAAATATGCTAGCATTAATACGCTATACGTAATACGCGATGAGACGCAACAAGCACTTAGGTCTGGATCTACCCCATTATTATTAGGAAACCTCGAAAATAATAATGGACATCAATATTAATTTTGTTGTAGTAGCCTATATAATATTGTATAAATGCATCTGTATTTCAGGAGCCATAGAGAATAAATTGAACCAGCATATTCCATTTCCAGCTGACGTAATGTCATATAAATGCAATATTGAACTATAAGCATGCTCTCATTTATTGCTTATTGCTGTGCTGTATCTATTTCCCTTGTTGGCACCAGACAGTCTGTATCTATGATGCTTAGAATTGATCGCTTCTTTAGTGGTGGTTGCTTAGTAACCGCTACTCCCCTGCTTCCTGTCATCTTGCTAGGGATTTCCCTGTATTGCTTCTTAATTTCTAAATATAAATATCTTGTGGCTGAGAGAGGGGGCAGATCTGACAGGTTAACCTGCAGTAACCATGATGTAACTGCAGCAAGAAGGATTCATTCATCACTGATACATCAACCACAGCATTTAGGGTCAAGCAATAAAATAAGGCATACAAGTAAAGTGTTTTAAGTGTTTAGCATTTTGTTCTACAGTGTGGTCATTCCTAATTTCTCCATATTGGATAATTGTAGCAAATGTGGTCTCTATGATATATTCAGTAATGGCCTGGTTATATAGTTCCTAATGTACAGAATGTAACAGTGGTATAATAGATCTGTGTATAAGGCAATGTAGGAAGTGTGTTTTCTAGGATGGGGAATCGGACATAGAGTTAGACCAGAGGCGTATCTACCCCTTGGCCAGGATGGCAACCGCCAGGGGCGCCAGCCAAAGGGGGGCAGCGCCCGGCTAAGAAGTAGTATCGCCTACTTGAACCATTTTACCATTCAGCCGCAGTCTGGAGTCAGACTGTGGCTGGATGCTAAAATGAGGGCTGGCTTTCCTTACCTTTACAGTCTCATCCACCGAGTGGGACTGAGACTAGCATATGAAGTCCCGCAATGGCTGAGACTGGGAAATTAAGTCCCGCGGGACTACATTTTCCAGTCTCGGCCACTGCCGAACTTCATATGCTAGCCGGCAGTCCAGCTCAGCGGATGAGACTGTAAGGTAAGAAAACCTGGGGGGAGGGGGGAGATGGGATTACTGGGGGGGGAATGGAGACACATGATGGGAGTACTGGGTGGGGGGCACATGAATGGAGTACTGGGAGTAAATGGGGGGGTGCTAGTCCCTTACTTTGCCAGGGACGCTGGACCCATAGATACACCCCTGGCCGTGCGTATAATTGCATTACTTCATGGAAACGGTTCTCTGTATACGGGCCTTAGTCTCTAAGGTGAGTTCTCACCTTCCTGGTAGGGGCAGGAGTAAAGGTGTTGGGCCACAGTGACTTGCATTGCAGACTTGCAGAACTGGGATCATTGTCCAGTGTTTGTGGGGTTACTATATTATATCAGTTTCAGTACAAAATTATACTGGTATGTTTATTGGCTTCAGAAAAAAATGTAGACATGGACTAATTTAAATGATGATGATGATTATTATTACTACTTCTCTTACTGCAAATCAGAATTCCTTTCTAGTGCTGGGGGGGGTGTGGATGGAGTCACATGATGGGAGTACTGGGAGTAAATAGGGGGGGGACAGTTCCTTACTTTGCCAGGGGCACTGGACCCATAGATACACCCCTGAGTTAGACCATAGTTGCTGACTCTCCCAAACTTTCTGGGACACTCTCAAAATGCAAACATTTCTCCCAGAATCTCTGGAGAGTCAACAAATCTCCCTGTTCTGGGGTTAAGGCAAGTAAATTACTGCAATTCATTGCCTCAAGCCCTGAGCTATAATAAGAATAGGCTCAGTGACATCAGGTTACACCAGGGTTGCCGACACTACCGGAATATCCCGTAATTCCCGTAATTTGGACCGGTATCCCGGAAGATTTGGCAAATCTCCCGCAAGCCCCTACACCCAAGTAATCACCAGTTGAATGCCTAGAGTTACTAGGGATGGGCGGAACTTAATGATGTCATCAAGTCCCACCACCCCTTTAACACCTGAGATCACACAGGTGATTCACAGGGGTCGGGCTTAATGGCATGATTTGCATAAATTGTGTAATTAAGCCCCGCCCATCGTGGCAATGTATGGCTTCCCTACGGGTTCTTTCAGAGGGAAACTTTCAGTTGTCAGCAACCCTGGGTTACACACTATCCTTAGTAACCTTATGTGTCCCCCTTAAAGCACCACAACCATGGTGCTGTCTCCTGTTTCTCCCGGAAGAGGCAACTATGAGTAAGACTTGGGAAAACAAGCACCTAAGCCAATAGTTCCTATAGGTCAGTCCTGGCCAACCTGTGGCTCTCTAGATATTTTGAAACTACGACTCCCAGCATGCCTTGTCAGATATTGGCTATATCTATTCAGGTAAAGCATGCTGGAAGTTATAGTTTCACAACACCTGGAGAGCCACAGGTTGGCCAGGCCTGCTATAGGTCAATGCACATGTCCATGGCTCTTCTTAAGGCTGTGTGAGGAGCCCTCAAACCTGTGCAGGAGATCATCTAAATCTATCCTTTCTATAATATTATCAGGGCAATACCTAACATTTATGCTGTCCTTCTATATTAATAAAACCCAGGGCCAGACAATGAGCTCCACGAGGGGATGTTTTGGAGGTCGGTGCCGGGCTGGAGAAACAGTGCAGCAATAGGAGTGAAGAGATGAATAGAGAAGCTTTTCCCTCTTCCCATATGTGAAAATGACAGGCTCCGGAGCAGTCATTGGACCATTTTCACACTTAAGTGTGAAATAAGTACGCACGGATTCGCAAATATACGCGCTTAAGTGGCAAGGCATCTCCCATGACACTCCCCTCACACTTACGGACTTTAGCAGACTTCCGCCACCATAGGGAAACCTTAACTCTACGTGCATATATTTGTGCTTAAGTTGCTTAGGTACGTGCGTACTTTCCTAACCGCGCCCATATTAGGCCATTTAAATGCCTCCCCCCACCCACTTTCACTTAACTTCCTGCGTACGGAGGACTGGCACGTCCCTTCGGATGTATCTCACTAAGCATGGATTTGAAGTCCGTGCCGAAATCCTACGTAGCTTGCCTAAAAAAAGTTACTACACGTGTGCAGTTTACCCGATCCTAAAAATACGCACGGAAAAAGTAGCAAAATCGTAACTGTGGATACGGTCCATTTTAACCAATGAGAGAAGGAGCGGTCCTTCCTCTCTCTATGTAAATATCAGTCACTAGATTCCCTCTAGTGTCTGTGATTGTAGATCTCAGACACTAGAGTGACCTTAGTGACTGATATTTACATAGATGAAGCTATGCTAAGCTCAGCACACCTTAGCACCAGCCCTGATGAAACCCATTCTTTTATATCAATAGTGCATGTTATCAAAGAAAAATCATGTCATTTTAATTGCCATTAGAGCTACCAACAACACATAAAGCATCAATTGTTTTGAAGTAGGACAAGGGGATGTAAATAGTGGTGTACGAATGAGTGGTATTAGTTGATAGAAATTACGTTGAGCCTGTTTATCATTATAGACACACACCTGATTCCAAATAATGGGCCGGAAGTGTCAATATCTAACCTATCAGTATCCTAGTAAGGGGAATATACACATATGCCATAGTACATCATTAGGCTCGCGTAGTCGTATCCTGCAGGCTTTGCTGTATAATCCCTGATTTCATGGCGTGTTCAGTGTTGGAAGCTGTAAAGCTTTTTTCTTAAAGCAGTTACAGGAGAAAGTATCTCTGATAGTCATCAGCAAAAGAGATATGGTGATCACAGGAAATAGGTTATATTAATACAACTAAAAAACATCTGCATGTCACAGATCATATGGACCCAAGCCTGAAACTGATCATCTGCCTGTAAGAGATCATATGGATCCAAGACAACAACTGACCAGAGAATCGATGATTCTAGCTGATACATTCAGGACATGATCAGAGGTTCATCTGAGCTTCTCAAATAGATCAGATCTTTTCTAATGAATAATTCAAATGAGGATTCTTGCACAAAACCACACCGATACCATCCTCAATTATAAACAGGTCCGTTATGCACAGGGGCGTGTGCATGGAATTTACAATAGGGTTCAGGGCATGGAAGCTTTGTATGCGTGAGGGGAATACACTACCTTCACACACACGGAATCCTGGATTGCTTGTCTGACTAACAAGAACCGTGAAAGCTTAGAACTGGATCCAATCAGATGACGGCCAATATCATATTACGGACCAGATCCAGACCCCTGCATGCTTTCTGTACATGTAGAGTCTGAGGGCCGTATTCAGAGATCCATTTTTTTTATGTACGCAATTATACGCACGGCTGAAGCAAGGAAACACCCACCGACAACCCCGACACTCCCCTCTCCCAGACGTGTCCCTAGACCACTCTGTTCTTTCCGTGTGTACTTACGGGCGTATATGTGGTCCGTCCGTGCGATTCTTTATAACCGCGCCTCCATGCGTTCATTTAAATTTACCCAAGTGCGATTCGCGATGTCTAAAGCACTTACGAGCGTATATTCTACGTAACTTACGTAAATAAAGTTACTACACAAGCGCAGTTGATCCGATCCGACGCACGCAACTCCCTGCGAAAATGGATCTCTGAATACGGACCTGAAAGTCCGCATGGAAGGAGTGCACGCCCGTCACGCCCCTCTCTCGTGCGGGGTTCCAGAACTCTTCCTCCTCCTTCATTAGCATGCCTATGGTAGGCATTAGACATTTGGAAGCCCAGGGCAAGGTCCTTCCTCTGATCTTCTACTCTATGGAACTGGGTTCCTTACGGTAGAAGACATGTTAGCCAGGGGCGGAACTACCATTGGTGCAACAGATGCAACGGCATCGGGGACCATGCTGATACAAGGGCCCACAGCCGCCATCACCGCACCACAGAAGCTCCCAACCTGGTTACCTGGGATATCATCAGGGCCAAAGCATATTTTTTGCACCTGGGCCCCCAACTCGCTAGTTCCACCTCTGATGTTGCGCGTGAATGCGCCAATGTTATATGCCATCCATATACACCTAAAGCATTGAACGCAAATGCTTCAATAAACAAGTTTTTCATTCCTAACCCGAAATATTCCGTCTCTATCTAATCAAACTCTTTATTTCTGCACTTCACATTTTTCCCTTTATCAGCTAGAAAAGGTTTCATATTCTGTTTTTCTTGAGTTATTAAATAAAACATCTGCTGTGATGACTCACAGATAAATGCTTCCAGGTAAACTGATAACTTACATTATGAAGTGCAGGGAGCCCGGCGGAGAGAGATGAAGGTGTACATGTACCCATGCGCTGCAGTAAATGCATATTAGAGACAGCAGCCTCGGGAATCATGAGTAATACATCGCCTATGACTCATCTTCTTGATTGGAGACATGGCCCTGGCTGACTTTGTCTGTGCTGGGTAAAAGTCTGAGGGAGGAATCCATTATTGATATTGCTATTTGTAGGTATCTCATACATTTATTTACATTTTTATTTTAAATGTGAATGTTAAAGCAAACTAAAGTCACATCTGCTTCTTTCTGGATGATAAAGTATATTCGTCTTGCATTAAATGTTAAATATTTATATTCGTAAAAAAATGATCAATCTAGCAGGGGGGTGGCCTGATAAACGGGATGATTTGCTGTCCTAAGGTTCTGTCGCAGTGCCCTACACCTCTCCTGCTGGGACCGATAATCCCAGCAGAGGAGGGAGGTCCTAGCAGATGAGGGAGTTGCTGAGTGAGCTGATAACACCCAACATTATTAAACATGTCCATCCTGACCATATTCTACAGCAATTATTGGCTCAATCATAGAAACATAAAAAGTGATGGCAGATAAGAGCCACATGGCCCATCCATTCTGCCCAGTTGTTTATTTAAAACTATACTGACCCTAAACCCTATTTACCCTTAATTTAGTTTGAGATTTAGGATAGTCTTATATTTATCCCAAGCATGTTTAAACTGTTCTACTGTGTTAGACTCAACCACCTCAGATGGGAGGTTATTCCACTTATCTATCACCCTTTCACTGAAGTCATTTTTCTGCACATTTCCTCTGAATCTACCACCCTCCAGTTTATATTCATGGCCTTGTGTTCTATTACAGCTATTCCTCTAAAGAATGCCACCCTCCTCTAGCCGGTCACAACCCTTGATGTATTTGGAAGCTGCTATCATGTCCCCCCTCTCCCTTCTCTGCTCCACGCTATACATGTTTCGTTTCTTGTTTAGGTCTCTCATACATTTATTTACATTTTTATTTGAAATGTGAATGTTAAAGCAAATTAAAGTCACATCTGCTTCTTTCTGGATGATAAAGTATATTCGTCTTGCATTAAATGTTAAATATTTATATTCGTAAAAAAATGATCAATCTAGCAGGGGGGTGGCCTGATAAACGGGATGATTTGCTGTCCTAAGGTTCTGTCGCAGTGCCCTACACCTCTCCTGCTGGGACCGATAATCCCAGCAGAGGAGGGGGGTCCTAGCAGATGAGGGAGTTGCTGAGTGAGCTGATAACACCCAATATTATTAACCATCCTGATCATATTCTACAGCAATTATTGGCTCAATCATAGAAACATAGAAAGTGATGGCAGATAAGAGCCACATGGCCCATCCATTCTGCACAGTTGCTTATTTAAAACTATACTGACCCTAAACCCTATTTACCCTTAATTTAGTTTGAGATTTAGGATAGTCTTATATTTATCCCAAGCATGTTTAAACTGTTCTACTGTGTTAGACTCAACCACCTCAGATGGGAGGTTATTCCACTTATCTATCACCCTTTCAGTGAAGACATTTTCCGCACATTTCCTCTGAATCTACCACCCTCCAGTTTATATTCATGCCCTTGTGTTCTATTACACCTCTTCCTCTGAAGAATGCCACCCTCCTCTAGCCGGTCACAACCCTTGATATATTGAAAGCTGCTATCATGTCCCCCCTCTCCCTTCTCTGCTCCAAGCTATACATGTTTCGTTTTTGGTGTGATTTGTTACACAGACCATGGACCATTTTAGTTGCTCTTCTTTGCACAGTCTCTAATGTATTTATGTCTTTCTGGAGATATGGCCTCCAGAACTGTACACAGTGGGGCTGATTCAGAGATGCGATTGCGAAAAGATCGCAAATATACGCATCTAAGGTTAAGATCCTAGCAGGTTTCAGCCCACTGCCTAAAGAGTCACTCCCCTTGCAAACAGCGGTGGATCTTAAACTTAGACCACCATTGACTAGCCCTAACTCTACGCTGTCATTTGGGATCTTAAGTGACGTGGTAGCGTTCATTTAAGATCCTAAGTGTCAGCCCGCACCCACATTCCCTCATTTCCCTGCCTCCCCCCGCCCATTTCCATGCAAATCCTTAAGATCTTAAAGATTCGCAGCACTTAAGATCTTAAGTGCTTGCTTGCAATTCAAACTTACGCTCTTAGTGAATTTACGCTCCTAACCGCTACGTAAACGGCGTTGCACTATTACTACGCATGTGCAGTGTTGCGAATTTTCTAGGATCTTAAATATACGCTCCTAAGTGCCGTGGAAATCGTATCTCTGAATCAGGCCCAGTATTCTAGGTGAGGTCGTACCAACGATTTATAAAGGGGCATCACTACTTCTCTCTTTCTGCTGCTAATTCCTCTCCCTAAGCAACCAAGCATCTGACTTCCCCTTCTCATTGCTTTGTTACATTGCTTGGCTACCTTTAAATCACAGGAAATAATGACTCCCAATAATGGGCCAATAATTGCTCTAGTGTACGGCCAGCTCTACTAATAAAAATTATTTGAATATATGTTATAATAGTGATGATTTAGAGACCTGGCGAGGACAGAAAGCACAATTTCTGTGGTTGCAGGGTGCACAGGAAGTAGTGCCACTGATGTTATGGTATGTTTGTACTTATTATCCAAGTGCCAGTATGCCCTGGATGCCTGTTTCTTGCATCAGACCATGCTGATACCAGTATATTCACACTAACAAAATATTTAAAACACCTTAATGTCAATAGTCAGCCCCGGTGCAGACTGGACATGGACCCTCTGAAATCACAGGCCCTCAACACTAGCAATCTACCTACCTCTTTGGTTCCACATCCCCAGGATGACAAAAGCCTAGTGCTGGTTACCTTATTTATAATTGCTCCTTATAACCCCAACCCTGATGGCTGTCACCATTATTATTACACAGACTGTCATTAGCAAATACTGGCTGACAAGTGACTCTAGCAATTAAGGGGGTTTCAATAGAAATTTGCCTATGAATCTGATGGCCAATTAGTCCGGATTGCAATGTTCAGTGACGTCTGAAAAATATACATTTTCAGCAGAGTTTCTACAAACCTTAGATAATTAAATGCTATTCTTTACAACACGCCTAAACATTAGCAAAACATTCCCATTGGATAGTCTTAAAATATTGGGCTCTATTTACTTCATTTTTTTTTAATGAACAAAGCTGTTCCAGAATGGCTTCAGCTCGCAGCGAGCCTGGCAGCTTCGTTCATTAAATTTACCAAAACGTACCTGCCCTGCGAGGTCCCGCGATGATCTCTGGGCTCGTATGAATGAAGTACTGCGCATGTGCAAAGAATCCTATGAGGGACTTTGAAAATTCCAAGTCCCGGTGTAAAAAACACTGCGCATACACAGTATCTTCATATCAGGACTCTGAAAAGTCGGACGCGTCTCCCGGACAGGTATGTTTAGCTTTTTTCTTTATTTTTTACTGTAATTAATATTTTAAATGTATTCATTTTTCTATAAAAATTAACTTTTTTTTTTAAACTATATTTTTTTAAAGTTACACACATTGGGGTAGAACCAGAACTCCGCTTGCAATCCGTTTACTAGCGTAGCGTATTTACGCGAGCATACTTTCTATACAACGCTGCTTTATGCTTTCTGAACCCTACCTTAACTTTTGGCAGCGTAACCACTCTGATCCGCTCACGCACGTATAGGCTGTCCATAGCTACGCCGCTAAGCACGCCCATACTGTGCTATTTAAATACCTAAACCCGCCTTTGAAGTGTAATTTTGGATGGTGTAAGGCTGGCACGCCCCCTTGAATGAATTTACGCAACTTATACGTTAATGGCCCTTACGCTCAGAGTTACGTTACATTATGTAGCGTATCATCTGTCGTGCGCATGCTCAGTACATACCAAATCGCCTTTTTACGTCTTCGCCAGGTGTAAATACACACAGAAACGTTGTTCTGGATCTGCCCCATTGCTTTATCCCAGCGGTCCCCCTATACATTCCCCCTTTTCCTCCCCCTAATAACTGCTCTTAGGGAGAGGTAAAGGGGGGAATATGGGGAGATTGCAGGGATAACGTCACCAACGCCATGGCATTACCTTTACCTTGGGAACGGGACGGCGAACAGATAACAATTATCAGAGCATCGCCATGGAAACAACAGATTTCTATGGCGATGTCCATTTTGTAAATCAGAAAAGCTTCATTTTAGATGATTATGAACGTTTTCAAGTGAGAACTGCCATTATCACCTAAAAACGATGGGCCAGATCCATACCTACGTTCCCATTACGTTTCATCGTGTAGCGTATTTACTATGTATTCCTCTCGCTCGTACGTACTTTAGCCGTTTTACGCTTGCCAAACCCTACCTTAATTTTACACAGCATAAGTACTGATGTATGTAAAGGCTACACATATGTACCTGCCTAAGCACGCCCATACTGTATGACTTAAATGCCTCACCCCGCCTCCAATACATAATTACGGGAGTCGTATGGCTATCGCGCCCCTTAGTTCGTAGTTACGCTGTTGATACGTGGCTGGGTACATTCAGAGTTATGTGGCGTAACATCTGCCGCGCGTAGTGTAAATACGCTAACGTACTTAGTTCTGGATCTACCCCCGATGATTGTAAATAGAGCCCATTGTCTTCTAGGGCTGTATTTAAGCAGATTTCATTGGCAAGTTTAGTTGAGAAAGATGAAGAACATTAGGAAAACACTAAAGAGACAGTTGGATGGACAGCTTCCTGAAAATGAGCCTCATTCATGGCTCCACACGTTTTCCATATGTGCAGAGATCTGGAGGTTCCTGTCACTCCCCTCCCTCATGTGTCCAGAACCCTACCTTCACTTCTCCTCACAGATCTGCCCCTATGTGGAACTGCTTATTGTTGCCTCCAGCACTTAATTAGTTAGCCTATCTATGCCTGCCTGGCAATGATTAATCATGCAAAAGTCAAGTGCTGTCGCATCCCCCGTACGGATCTTCTAGCGTACGGATCTCAGTTACGCCAGGAGATCCATAACGTAATATCTGCCACAAGTCCTCTAAAGTTACTGACTGAGGATCAGGCCCCTTGTTGTGATCTACTGATGTACAGTAAATGACAGCTTTTTGTCTGATCATCACCGTTGTCATCATCCTGATCAGCTCATTTTCTCACGAAATAAAAGCTTGCGGTGTAAAGACCAGGGCGTCGATGTGTCAGTGTGGTTTGATGACACATAACAATACATCACGTTGCATAACCTGAGAACCTGGGTCTGATTCTGCATTTTACACAGTTTCCGACATCTCTTACTTGAGATATATTCATTATAACCTAACTTACATGAAATAGTTTATATAGTTATGTATCTATCTAATATAATGCAATAATTTAATTTCCCTTATTAGATATATATTTCATCTAAAAGAATAAAATATATTATTATTATTATTATTATTATTATTACTCCTGTCGGCCGTAATGGCTGCACGTACTTACACACCTAAGCACGCGCATACTGTACCATTTAAATGCCCCCCCCCCGCCTCCGAAGCGTAATTACGGGTGTCGTATGGCTGTCACGCCCCTACGTTCGTAGTTACGCTCTTCATACTAGGATGTTACATACGTTCAGAGTTACGTGCCGTAACATCTGTCGCGCGCATGCGCAGTACAAGCAAATTAACGAGTCAAGCTAGTGTAACCACACTAGAGGAAGTTGCTCTGGATCTAGCCCCATGGGCCTGATCCAGACCTACGCTCGCAAGCGATCGTACGCTGGTCGTAAGCGTAAAATCGTCAGAAAAAACGCACTGGGCATGTGCAGAGTGACAATTTCCGGTCGTACCGAAGACTTTTCGTAGCGGCGATTCAGGTGTCCGTATTCTTTGCGTATTTTCCGACGACGGGGCGTGTTTATATTATCACTATGGGCCAGACCAGCATCTGGCACCCCACTTACACATGCAAAGTGCGTAAGTGGGGTGTTTTGACTGGAGGGCGCATGCACCCTCCAGATGTTACGTGCATTTTACACACGTTACTTCTATCTTACGGAACTTAGTTCTATATGACAGAAAATCTGCAGTAAGGGGCTGTGCTTCCCCTCCGCCTGCAAAGGTGGGCGGGGGAAGAACCTAAATTGTACAGTGTGGGAGGGGTTTCAGTAAAGGCAAGCTTATGGCAATGTAACTTCCATAAATCTCGCACGAGAGAGGGGAATGACAGGGGGAGTTTACTCCCCTCTCTGGTTTTAAAGGTTAAAGGCTGCAGGAGACCAAAATCATTGATGGTCTTATTAAGCTGGTCAAAAGTAGACCTAGTCTACTAAATGTTCTCATGTGGCCAGTAGATCATAGATGGCTTAAAGCTGCATCTGTCCTGCCCTGCCTTGCTCAGCTCTGCAAAAATGTAACAATGAGAAAAAAAGAAACATGACTCTATAACCCCTTTCACATCGCCCCTAAATCCCGGGTTATGGTGGGGCAAGCCGCAACAGCCCGGGTCGAGGCTTAGTGTGAAAGAGTCCGGGTGCCTCTACCCGGGTCTAATGAGTGAAAGATGCTAAGCTGGGTTTTCATCCCAGGTAGCACAGAAAGCACTTGATTGGTGTGATTTGTTTACAAAGTGTAAACAAATTACAAAGTATGATGGCGGGTCAGCCCTGCAATGTGGAACAGGGTCTGTGACCCTGTGATCATCTGGTGACATGGCAATATGCCGGGTTCAAAGACCTGGGATATTGCAGGGATGGCGATGTTAAAGGAGTATAAGTGGCACTAGGACAGGGTTGAGAACCCCTGGTATAGACAATAGATTGTAAGAGTCCATTTTATGTATTAGAAGAGGAAGAATTGAATATCACCCTGGAAATCTCAGGACTCATGACATGACAATAGATTGTAGGAGTTAGCAAGTCAAAGTTTTACCTGTTATATCTATTAAAAAATAGTACACTAAAATGAGATTTGATTAGCAGCATGGAAATACCAGGACTCAGGCCACGAGAAGGGATTTAAGGTTGAGTAACAGGCTAGTAGTAGCTACAGCAATATGACAAGGTATTGAAAAATGGTGCAACAAACTACTCTTGAGCCCTCCAACTCACCCTTACGCTGAACATGCACAGTTTAACATCGTACATCGTACGCTGGTCGTAAGTGTAAAATCGGCAGAAAAAACGCACTGGGCATGTGCAGAGTGACGATTTCCGGTCGTACCGAAGACTTTTCGTAGCGGCGATTCAGGTGTCCGTATTCTTTGCGTATTTTCCGACGACGGGGCGTGTTTATATTACGAAGTTAGTACGGACACTGGAGTAAGGGAATGTAGGCGCGGGGAGCCATTTAAATTGTACAGTATGGGCGTGCTTAGCCCGGTACGATCAGCGCATCGCTGCGAAAATTCGTACTGACGCTGGGAAAAGTTAGGGTAGGGTTCAGCCAGCGTACGGAGGTAAAGGTAAGGGGAGTGTCATGGGAGTGAAAGTTTTTACGCTGAAGCGGTAATACGCTCCGCTCTCATGCGTAGGTCTGGATCAGGTCCAATGTGCCAGGAAAGAGCGATGTCACATACATATCTGACAACTGTGTATTTAAATAGAGTGGGCCAGGGCAATCAATAGCACTCCAGCTGGGCCCAGATTTACTAAGCTGCGGGTTTGGAAAACATCTTCAAAAAGCAAATCTGGCCCCAGGTGTTGTAAAGTCCCATCATACTTTGAAAAATATTAGCTGTGTCTATGCTGGGGCATGCTGGGAGTTGTGGTTTCACATTGTCAGAGGAAGACACATTCAAATCCTCTATATAAAAAAAGCCATCATATATAAAAGAAAAGCGTCCGTGCTCCTATCCAGAAAAACAAATGGAGAAAAGGGGGAAATCAAAGCTCAGGATCCGGCCCATTGAATAACTGTTTGATTACCTTTTCCCTGATGTTTATATTTCTCCATCCTAAGAACAATGGGGTAGATCCAGAACTACGTCCGTCTTCCATAGACGGACGTAATTCAATGAACAATAGCTACTGCGCATGCGTAGCAGCTATTGCACGTAATCTGCGTATCGTTTCGATGTGTAGATTGCGTATATGCGGTCTAAAAGACCGTCGAAACGATACGCAGATTACGTACAATAGCTACTACGCATGCGCAGTAGCTATTGTTCATTGAATTACGTCCGTCTATGGAAGACGGATGTAGTTCTGGATCCGGCCCAATGGCTGCATCCAAAATTAAAAAATATTGCTGACTTACGTACACTACACATACAGAGCGTCCATACTTCCACAGCGGAACACAGCTCTCCGATGCTGTATTTCATGCGGAATTCTGCCTCTTTGTGGGGGGTGGGGTGGGCTGGTCCAGTCCCCATGCATACGAGATATGCATGGTGGCTGGGCTTTGGCATTTAAGCTGTAAAGTATGGACTAGGCAAGCCCATCAGTACATATCAGCATGCGGAATGCTTAAGGTAGAATCCTAACCATGGAAATGCATTACACACATGGGAGGGCAGGAGTTTGAATGACAAATTGTGAACTCCCCCGTCACTCCCCTCTCTAGTGCGCGATTTATGGCAGTTACGCTGCCTTAAGTGAAATGTGCGGATCAGCGGTCTGTATGACAGCTGAGCCGCTCATAAATGTCAAAACCCATCCCCACTGTACAATTTAATGCTTCCGCCGCCTACTTGGCAGGGGCGGAGGGGAAGCAAAGCCCCATTGTAAGCAAAATCTATCGTACAAAACTTAGTTCCGACGGTCCATACAATAGAAGTCACGTGCGTAAAATGCATGCGACCTCCAGCCAACACACCCCCAGTTATGTAGCGTAACATCCGGTGCATGCGAAGTACGTTTACAAAGCCCAACTTACACAAGCAGCTTGTGTAAATCGACTGTCGTTATTAAGTTTGGATCAGGACCAATGTGTGTATTTCACTGGGCTAGTCTGAGGGAATATATCCTTATATAAATGGAATATGTAGGTCCATCCCTTCCCTCCCCATTAATCGAAGCAGTCACAGTTGTACGTTATATTCTTCTCTATAGTCTCAAACTCTACAAGTTACTGCCTTGACCAGGAACTCATGACCTCTACTGTGAGGCAGAATTGCCAACTACCTGAGCCAGCAACGACTTTAGGTTGTGGTTTCTAAATTCATGAATACAGACCAGGGACAGGAGGAAGGAGGGTTCTTTGCTCTCCAGGGAAACGAAGGTAGATTCTTGATAGTGGTGGAAAATATGTAAGTATAACTAAATATAAATGTATACACAGATGGTGCAAATGCTACAAAATATAACATTTATTACAAAACAGTACTAGTTAAACCTAACATTAAGGAGGTGATAAAATATAATAAAGAGGAGGCAGGTTAACATCTACATCTGTCTTTCCTCTCATCCTGCACATACAGTTTTGTTCTCCCTGTTGCTTTTATATAAATCATGTCTGTGCAGTTGTTGACTGTAACATCTCCTCCTTTTGGCCCCAGCACTATATAGTTATTGCCTAAGATCTTTGTTTCCCTTACAGCCCATTAGTTTTCCCATAACCATGTGACATGGGTACATTGAACTGAGTTGGAATATTGGGTATAGAGGGTTGTATTCACAGATCCATTTTTACGTGGAGTCTCGTGCGTATTTTTAGGTACCGTTTAGCTGCGCATGCGTAGTAACTTTATTTATGCAAGTAACGTAGAATATATACATGTAAGTGCTTTAGGCACGGACATGTGAACCGTGCTTGGGAACATACATACGGAGGGGCGGGGTTAAAATACGTATCTGAAAAGTTACGTGAAAGAGGGTGGGGGGGTCATTTAAATGAGGCTTTGAGGGCGCGGTTACATAGAATCGCACATACGGCATACATACACACACGTATGTACACACGTATGTACACACGTAAAGTTGGAGGTGGTCTATGGAGGTGTAAGTCTATGATTACACGGCCGTGAGAGGGGAGTGTCATGGGTGTTGGTGGGTGTTGCCTTGCTGCGTGCGTGCGTATAATTGCGTACTTTTAAAAACGGATCTGTGAATACGGCCCATTATTATTATTATTATTATTAATGTTTATATATAATGCGCCACACAGTATCCGCAGCGCCGTGCAGAGGCAATAGCTAAGACAATAGTTACAGATACAATTCAATACAATAATTAACAGAGGGTATAAAAACATGAATAAGAAATACAATAATAACACATACAAAGCAAAATGAAAATAGTACAACAAAGCAGAACAATATGTAAGGAAAATAAAGATGCTGGATATGTTTGTAGGAGCAGGTGAATAAGGACAGAGATAGACAGTAGAAAGAAAAAGGTGGGCAGTGATGAGGACAAGGTAGAGGGGTTATGATAGGCGGGAGGAGGACCCCAGGTGCACGAGGTAGAGACGGAGCCATTACAATGCATATATCCTTCTCATGCTTTTCCTTTCAGACGATGACTGCACGGACTCTTTCACTCCCAATCAAGTTGCCCGAATGCACTGCTATCTAGACCTAGTCTACCAAGGCTGGCAGCCCTCCTTCAAACCATCGCCAGTAGCGATCGCGCCGCAGATTATACGACACACCCATACCTCAGTCACTCTGGAGTGGTTTCCTCCCATTGACGGATACATCTTTGAAAGGTGAACATTGATGAGAAGTTACTAAATGCAAGTACATGCTGTTCCTTCACGGTCAGGATCTGCCGTTGGCTCCATGAACCGATTTGTATCTCTCCGACACATTATTAAAGCTTTTATTTCATGAACATCACTTTTATAAAGATACATCTTTATCAAACATGTGACTATACTTATAACTGATAGGTGAACACCGATGGCCCATAGAAGCCTTTTTAATAATTAACTTTATTATCTTCTAAAGCCCCTTGTAAGCTTTTTCCTATGCACTAGCCCAAGCATAAGTAACCTTTGGCATTCCAGGTGCCAGATTTACTAAGTTGCGGGAAAGGAAAAGTGGAGATGTTGCCCATAGCAACCAATCAGAGTCTAGATCTACTAGGAACCACAGTACAATTGTAAGAGTGTTATTGGATACTGATACCCGTCTAGTAAAAAGTATATTGCTTATACGTCCGTATTTAACCGATAGTTGCTACTGCGCATGCGTACTAACTATTTTACGTAATCTACATATTGTTTTGTTACTTAGTCTTAAAGACCGCATACACGCAATCTATGTAACAAAACGATACGTAGATTATGTAAAATAGTTACTACGCATGAGCAGTAGCAACTATCGGTTAAATACGAATGTATAAGCAATAAGTCTGGTAGTATGAATCCGGGGCTCACTCTTCCCGCCCCTAACTGCCCCTCTTTTTAAGGTACCTTATGATGTCTTATCTTACCAAGTGTTGTTTCCTTCTTCCTTCTAACCCTAACCCCCTCTTACTTGCAGCCTGACCCTAACCCACCATCTCCTGCAGCCTGACCCTAACCCTCCCTTCTCCACAGCCTGACCCTAACCCTCCCTCCCCTGCAGCCTGACCTTAATTGTCCCTTCCCTGCAGCCTGACCCTAACCCTCCCTTTCTCGCAGCCTAACCCTAACCAACCCCCCCCCTGCAGCCTGAACCTAACCCTCCCTCCCCTGCAGCCTGAACCTAACCCTCCCTGCCCCGCACCCTGGAGAGGTTACTCACCTTTCCCTGCGGTCCAGTGATAGCGGCGCAGCGGCGGGATATCGGCGACGGCGGTATTTCCGAATAAGAATGGACATTCTAAAAAAAAAATTATAAAGCGTGCAGTATCCGAAATTGGGACATCCGAAAAGGCACTTTCGGATGTCCCTATTTCGCAAAGAGGAGTTTCTGACCAGGACTGACAACGGTCAAGGTGACACTATGGGGGTATTTGGCTGATGCTACTGAAATGTTGATTGTGATATATGATTGTGTGTAGTAATAGGCTTAATTGTTCCTGCAAAGAAAATGAGTGGGTGTTGTCCACAGCAGCCAATCAAATCCAAGCGGTGATACTCTAGAACAGTGTCACAACTCAGGGTCACATGATGCAACCATCCAAGTGTTTGGATAACTTTTTCATTTTAGAATTGCCTAAAAATACAGTGTATTTCATTAAAAAAGAAAAGAGTGAGGTACCATGCGAGCAGCTATCTTAGACAATTGCTACAAGCTATATGATAAAAAGATATATATATATTTTTTCTCTTATATATTTTTTTCCAGTGATTTTGTGGTACATTTATTTTTTAGACACTATTGAGATATTCAATATATTTGATTGAATTTGCCTTCTGCCATTTGGCATTGCACCTAGTTAAAATGCAATTACATCTAAAAACTCGCTATATCCTTACCAAATTACCCTGTGTACAACCAGACAGTTATACTGACTGTTGTATACTGTGCTGTAATTGGGCTGTAATGTAAGCTTATATGCTTATAGGAATTTTGACATGGATGGCAGGATTTAGTAGAAGAGCAATAGAGTGATAGTGGGAGCAGTTATGAAAAGATAGTATAAAATTCAGTTATTGCTCTATTGAAAACCCACAAGCACATGTTAGTTTAATTGCCAGTTGCATTTTGGTTTCATTTAATTATACATATAATAAATGTCTTTTTTGTTTTTTTGATGGGACAGCTGTCTTTAAAAATTTTTTAGCAAGAAAGCAGGACATGGTTTGGCAATATAGATGAACCGTGAGGTCTAAGTTCAGATTTACTAAGCTGTGGGTTTGGAAAAGTGAAGATGTTGACTATAGCAACCAATCAGATTCTAGCTCTCACTTTCTTTTTCCATACTACAGAATGTCAGGTAAAATCTGATTGGTTGCTATGGGCAACAATTCCACTTTTCCAGTTCCGCAGCTTAGTAAATCTGGCCACAATTTGTAAGCTGTAAAGCTGGTTAGACACTACATACATTTCACACGATGGGACATAAGTAACAATTTTACCAAAGTCCAGATGGTTATGCCAATTCCTAGAAACACACTACCATCCGATCTGTGATTTCTCTCCCATAATCCTCTACACCAGGGGTTCTCAACCACATCCTCAAGTACCACTAATGGTCCATGTTTTGTAGGTCTCCCTGCAAAACCTGTGGAGCTTTGAAAATGTAACTGTCAGTTATGAGCTCACCTCCAGCAAGGAGATTTAAAAACTTGGATCGTTAATGGTACTTGAGCACAGGGTTGAGAACCCCTGCACTACACAAACCATTGTGACATCATAGATTTATATATGCATGCATGCAAAAGCATCCCTAGCCAGGGGCGGATTAGGAACTTAAAGTGGCCCTGGAAAAAAATCTGCAAGAGACCACATGTGAGTGAGATCACTATTGGCGGAGTTAAAAAATATGTAATTTGGATTAGTACAGAATAAAGAAATATATAATAAAAACAGTGCAAAATACATGATATGGGGCAGGGTTATGTATTGACCATTATGTGTGTTGTGTAAAAGGGCAACATCTACTGACTAATATTTCACAATCCAATAAAGAGATTTATAGTGACCTCTATGCAATGGAGGTAGACACTGCCACCCAAGTACCCACCACCCGAAACATACAGCATCCTAGTTACCACCACCCAATACAATAGTGTAGTGAGCACCACCCAAAACACAGAGCATCCTAGTGACCAGTGTCTAAAACATACAGTATCCTAGTGACCTCTACCCAATACATTCAACATTCAAATGATCTCCATTCTATAAAGACATCATTTTAGCAACCACCACCCATGACAGTCAACATCCTAATCTTCAAATAGAAGCTGCTGAGTGTCCTCCAGAGGCCACTGCCCTCCCGGGAAAATGTCCTGTAAGTCCTATGGCTAATCCGCTCGTGTCCCTAGCGCAGGAAGTAGAAGAATTGTTGGACAGAAGATTGGGACAATATACACACAACAATAGGAAAGACATTGAGACACCATTGATGGGAAAAATCAAACAACCCGATCTCCTTTGAAATGATTCTGCAGGACTGTAAATATTATTATCTATTATCTTTTAAAAGCAGGGTTGCTGACTTTCTATTAATCTCAGAGGGAGGAGATAGATGTAAATCGTGTCACAAAGCCCCGCCCCTGTCCATCAATGCTACTAGTTCAAGTGTTCACGAGATGGGGACATGACGTGATGATTTAATGCAGGGACTTAAAAATAAAACCTAGGTCCGCATTCACATTTATATAGTTTTCATCTTACATACGCTGTTTTAAGAAGTGAGCTACCACTCATGCATCGTACCTTATTTACGCTATCTACGTAGCATTTCTGTACGTAGATTGTGTAAGCGCGGTCTTTAGAAATGGTACGTAGATAGCATAAATAAACTACTACACATGCTTAGTAACTCTGGACTGGATCCAGATTTAATAGAGTCAGGTGATTTACGCACGCAAGGTGCGGAAATCACCTGGCTGAACTGGCATGCGCCCTCCAGATGTTACGCTAGGATTACTATAGTAATCCTAGCGTTTTAACAATGCGTGCAAATGGACTGTGCTTCCCATCCGCCTGCTAAAGCGGGCGGGGGGAAGCATGTAAAGTGTACAGTGTGGGAGGGGGCTCCCACACTGCAGCGGATCAGCGGTCGTACGGACCGCTGATTCGCCCGTCGCAGTTAAGGCAGGCTTATGGCAGCGTAAGCTGCCATAAAGCCCGCACGGCAGCGTAAGCTGCCATAAACCCGCACGACAGAGGGGAGTGACAGTGGGTGTGCACTCCCCTCTGTCTCGCGTAATTTCAGACCCCCGCGCGCACGGAAAGCACGCGGGTGTCTGGATCCGGTCCTCTATTCTTAAAATAACATACGTGAGACGAAAACTACGTAACTGTGAATCCGGACCTTAATCTATGGGCGCTGAAGGGAATAATAGCAGCCTTTATTAAGGATTTGTGTAATCCCCCACAAGAAGACACAAAGTTCTAAACACCTTTATCCCGGAAGCGGGTGACCTGCTAAGTACAGCTACCAGTTCAAAGGGGTTAACGGCGGGAAACCATCGCGGACACCAGGGTCTAAGTGGAGTCTCCTAATTCATCTATCTTCAGTGGATAGTGAGTAATATGCATAATTTTATCACTGTGATATGTACCCTGATTATATGCACTTCTAATGATTTAATGTGACACTTAATAAAATGTATTGTTTATAGAACTGCCGGTGCCAATCTACCATTTCTGTCAACCATCCCTAGATTTTGTTATTTAAATTAAAGCGCTGTATTTTATATATTTTATATATATTTCTTAGTAATGCAGCAATTTGCATTAAATCACAACCTCAAACCAACTGCGAAAGATGGATAAATCCCCAAATTTCGGGAGTTTCCCAAATATTCCGGGAGAGATTGCAACTCTGTTTAAAAGGATGAAGTGCTGAATGCATCCGTTTTCAGCAGTGTCTGGCAGACAGTCTCTAACTCTAAATTTACTGTAATTTGGCGGACAGTCTCGTTCCCACAACTGCTGTCTCTTTTTAGTAGTCCAATGGTGACAGGTAAGTTTCCTTCATGCAACCCTAACTATCCCCTTCTCACAACCTAACCTTGACTCTCCTCTAACCCTAACCTTATCCCTCCCCTCTCTCTATCCTAACCTTAATCATGGCCTAACCCTAACCCTCCCCCAACCCTAACCATTCTCGTTCCACGGCCTAACCTTAACCCATCCCTTACCCTAATCATCCTCGTCCTACAGTCTATTTCCAACCTTCCCCTCACCACAGCCAAACTCTAACCAGGAATGGGAAAATAATCTTTTTTATTGTACACGTTCCAATTTAGAAATATATTTTATTTAAAATCCTTCGGGACTGATACAACTGTGATTAAGCTGTCAGCTGTATTACTAGTGAAGATTGGATTGCTGCAGTGCTAACTATGGTCCGGATTCACAGTTACGTTAATTTCCTCTTACGTACGTTGTTTTAAGATTTGAGCTACTACACATGCCCAGTAGCTTAATTACGCTATCGACATACCATTTTTGTCTTTAGACTGCGCTTACGCAATCTACGTACCACAAATGGTATGTAGATAGAGTAAATAAACTACCACGCATACGTAGTAGTTCAATTCTTAAAACATTTTACGTAAGACGAAAACTACGTGTCTGTGAATCCAGACCTACATCCCCATTTAATACACTCAATAATCACATGATTTGGACGATAATCGTGTAAAAAAATTTATTGGCACCTAACTTAAGTTTGTTCCCTATGGGAACCCTGGATGAAGCTTTTCAAGTGGGTAGAGTCTTGATTGAACCACGGCCAGGGCACAATCTGTGAACAGCATGGGGTAAATTGGTAACCCCCTATTTATCCTATGGGGAAGATTTAACCTCACATTAATTGGATTGAATATTGTTACATTGATTTAATTACTGGGGAGTTTAAAATGCTTTTAACTTAGTAAATGCCGTCACCCTTTAAACACCAGCACAAGTCTCCATGTGATTATTTCTAGGCTATAGGTTATAATTATAAAGGTTAAAGGGGTCCATTTACAAACTTCATTTTCATGTGATAATGCCCATTTTCATATGAAAATTGCAGTTTCCATGATGATCCATATAAACATCGGGGGTCTCTATGCGTGATATTTATGAAATGTTGGAGCGGAGTTTTACACTCTTCTCCCAGCGGATCACTCAGGATGCCGTTAGTGCAATTATCCCAGAGATCTCCTTGTATTCCCCCTTTTCCTCCCCCTAATAGCTGTTATTAGGGGGAGGAAAAGGGGGGCATGTATGAGGAGATGGCTGGGATAAATCAGTGTGCGCTAATGTTAAAAAAAAGTAAAATAAAATTTTTTTTGTTTTTTTGTTATATTTTAACTTAAAAAATAAATAAATACATTTGAAACATTAAACCTGTAAAAAAAAAAAAAATAACCAAAAAGCAAAACTTACCTGTCCGGGAGACGCGTCTGACTCTGAAGATTTTAGAGTACCGATATGAAGACTGCACATGTGCAGTGTTTTTCATACAGGGACTTGAAATTTTCAAAGTCTCTCATAGGAGTCTCTGCACATAAGAAGTATGAATGAAATGTCCTGCAGTGAGCCCAGAGATCATTGCAGGACCTCGCCGGAGGGGTTAGTATTAGTAAATTTAATGAATGAAGCTGCCAGGCTCACTGCGAGCTGAAGCGAGCCTGGAACAGCTTCAATCATTTGAAAACGTTAAGGTAAGTAAATAGACCCCTTAGCGACAGACAATTTTTATCTGTTAAATTACTGTGTAGTATGGCTTATGTCATGCCTCGCAGATGGGTCCCAGTCTGTCATCTCCTTAAGAAATGACAACTAGGGACCTAGGCCACCATGCGGGTCCCGGGACACAGCTGCGGGCCCCGCCCCATGTTACGTCATTGGTGACATCACAGCCGGCCAGGCACCGCGGACCTGTATTAACAGCGGGCCGGTGCGCAGGGAAATTTTATTGGCATATTTTTATTGCGTATTGGCAAGCTACACGATGGGCCCCCATTAGCTCCAGGCTTTGGATACTAGTCCCAGCTGTCACCCCTTAATGGCTGCCTTGCTAGGGAGTACCATGGAAGTGGGCAAGTAGAATATCACTTACCCTCTCTGCTCTGGGTGCCACCTGTCAAAACCAAGAAGTATAGGGAAATATTCAAGGGTAACCAAGTTCTACCATTATAAGACAAACTGAAGGTGTTATTCAATTTCAACTGGGGTCAACAGCCACCACACAAACCTTTAGACAATGGCCATCTCTTTTCAAGTATTCACAAGTTGTAGCATGGCATCCATCATAACACAAAGTCTCACCACTATCCACTGGTTCCCTGCCTCCATTATTTGCAGATCTTAGTTTAGCCAAACCATTTCCACAGGCATTTCACTTCCAGCCTTCTGGCTCTTCTACAATAGCATTCTATAATGCACAAACTCCATTTAAGTACCGGTATTTTAAATGCAACATGCATTGTGCAAGCCATAAATGCTCTGGGATTTGTACATCTCTGTTATACATGTTTGCACTGGGAAATTGATTCCGCAAATATTGCTAAAAAAAAATTAAATAAAGGAATTTTATATATATTCTTTATTTCTCTGTTCCTTAATAGAAATAGTTCTAGTTTCATAAAAAGCAATTAAATGGGTTTATATCATTCTTCACAAGTATCTAATCGTCAGGAATACTAGAAATATATTACCATGGAAACAGCCTCTGATAAGTAATAGTACCTCTTATGACTATACTGACTGTATCTGAGTTTAAACAGATAATGTAATGATAGGTCTTAGTCTTGTGTGGTATTTTTGTGCCTCTCTAATATGTCAGTAGAGCATTAATAATTGTAAGCTTGACCATATGGCTGTGAACGCAAATGTTTAAGTTAGTTATAACTATTACACCATTGTGACTTTGTCATGATGCTCCCAATATTAATAAAACACTGAAACTGCCTTTGGCATGACAATGTTATCAAATTAAACAATAAGTACATAAAAAAAATGTGGGGGCATACTTAATATATCAAAATAATATTGTTATATGCAACAAAGACAAATGTAATTTTACTAGCTCACTGTAAAAGAAAAGTGAGATAATTTATAATCTAATAAAACATATTTTATATATAAGTTTATAATGATGGAGCAGTAAAACCAAAAAAGAGGAAGTAGAATTACTAATATACCTTCTGTACATTCTTATTTTGGGCCTACAAATAGAACCTGATCTGACACTTTATATGTACTCACAAGTGTTAATAGCTGAAAAGGCAGACTGTTCTTCTACACCCTCTCCGGCTAATCTAAATCCCTCCCCCTCCCACTTCTAACTAATCACTCCCCGAGGGGGCTTAAAGCTGCCTCTTTCTACTTAAACTACTCTGTGCGGCCTTTAAAGACCGCATGGAGGCAATCTGCGTACCTAACTGACACGTAGATTTCATAAATGATCTACTACACGTGCGTAATAGCTCATTTACTAAATATACGCACCTAAGAAGCTTCTTAGGTGTGAATACAGTCCAATAATTATAATAATATTGGACAGGATCCAGACCCACACACACTTTCTGACTCCAGCTGTCACTCCCATCTCTCGTTCATAAATAGTGTGTAATAATTACACACAATTGTGTAAATAAGTGGGATACCGAACCATTAACTTTATTTTTCTTTCCTGCCAGCCCCCTTATTATTATTATTATTATTATTATTATTTTTGGTCATTTAACTTGTTTGTCAGGTGATGCTGCACTTTATACATGCATTAAGCAAAACACTGATCCACTGAGAACTTCGCCAGTTTAGAGAAAGTCACTGATGAAATATAGAAGGACTTCCTAGAGAGACAGATGGAATATTCTGAACTAATGGGAATCATTTTTTAATGATCACTCTCCTTTAATGAAATATACAGTACTCATGTACTGATGCTTATCCTAGGTTACAATGAATAATTCATCTGGAAGTATAACTAATTTATTTTATACGCGTAGGTGGTCCAAGGTAAGGACATTATTTGTTGATTAAGACTCTGCTGCTTGCACACCAAAAAACCCCCCGTTATGCGTGTAGTACCAGGATGAGTTTATTAGCTCCCAGCCTTTGGGCTGTTATTAATGATATTCATTCCGAAAGGGAACATCTTAATGGGAAGTGCACTTCATAGTGTAGAATAATTGACTCTATTTTTATTCTGCATTGATTTTCATATCATTTGTTTGCAATGGGTGTTCTGCTGCTGCTGTTGAATATTATAACATTTTCTAAGTGTCATTTTGAAGTTGTGCACACAGTAGTGTTGGCTGTCAAAGCATATAAAATATTCAGCCTTGAAACGGAAGAATGGTAAAATTGCTGCAAGATAATGCAGAGTTTACATAAAAAGCATCCATAGCATATCCAATTGTCATATCATATTCATTCATTATATGCAGCTAATAGCACACATTATTTGTGGTTTTATGAACAGCATACTATAGTCCATTTAAAATGATTGCTACATGCTCTTTCAATAACATCTGTACATTTGTACTTTGCAATTTTTTGCACTGTGCATGACCAGAAAATAAGTGCACGTGTATGTGTGCTGTTCAGAGGCATATGGTAATGTATGTGTGACGAATAAGAGGTATCCATGCAAATTACACATGATTCATAAATGTAAAAACTATAAATGTGCCAGCTTTAGTTGTATCATTTGTATCAGTTATACTCCCGGTGTACGATCCAATCATCATTATACTGACATTTTATAACTTTCCTTTCATGGTAATGTTCTTTTACTATAAATCAGGGGTGGCCAACCTGTGGCTCTCGAGTCGCATGTGGCCCTTTAATCTATGGTGTGCGGTGCCTGGACAGCAGCTGTAAACCAGAGATCTCATGCTATGTGCAATGCTATTTAATAGCATTGCACATAGGAAGAGATCTCTGATTTACAGCTACTATCCAGGAGCCGCAGCATCTGCAGATCAGGGATCTCTAGGAGCATGAGGCCGTCCATGCACTGTCTGGGCTGTCATTCAGCCAGTGCAAAAAAAAAATAAAAAAGAACAGGCAGCACAGGGGCAGCCTCCAGGGGGCCTCAGTCACCCTGCAGTGGAAAACGCTGGACAATTGTAGTGCTGGGTCTGGCCTGCGGACCAGATGCAACAGGAGAAAAGAGTGAGTCCATCAAAATCCAGTATAAGGTAGGTTCATAGTTTATTAATGTAATTTATGTATATAATTTATGTAATTTTGTGTATTTGTGGGAGAGAGTGTGTGACCACAAATGCGTATTTGTGTGTATTGGGGAAGTAGAATATATATATATATAGGCTTTTGGATGCTAGGCACTTACATATCCACTAGGTGCGGTGGTGCCTATACTTTAAAGAATCCCAATATAATACAGATACATGTGTATGGCACTCGCCGTCTTGATCAGGCAGGGGGGCACAAGCCGTAAGAGGAGCATACAGCCGATGAGGCTCCTGCTACCGCCGGAGATATTAGAAGGTATGGATGATTCATTGCAAATTATCAATCTGTCCTCACGTGTTAGATGAGCATCTGTATTATCAAGAGGATTGTCATTTTCTCCAACTACTTTTGTAGGCCGCTTTGTCCTTGAAAAGGATCTTCAGCTTTATTTATGTAAATTAGCTCTTCATAAGTTGTATTACAAAACAGATAATGAAGACTCTGGTCCGGATTCACAGTTACGTAGTTTTCGTCTAAAGACCTCGCTTACGCAATCTATGTACAGAAATGATGCGTAGATAGCGTAAATAAGGTACCACGCATGCATAGTAGCTCAATTCTTAAAACAATGTATGTAAGACAAAAACTACATAACTGTGAATCTGGATTGTCATCATTACCAAGAATGTGACCCCCATACCAGGGATTTTGATCAACTTGTTAATCAGCCTGTAAGAGCTCAATTCAATTTGAGTATCAAAGAGAGAGATGCTCTGCAAGAGATTAAAAATTGAAAAGCTGACCAGATCAAACCATCCGACAAAGGCGGAAACGTTGTTATCTGGCCTCAATGAATGTATCAGAATGAGGCTAAACTCCAACTAGACAATACAATGTGCTATAGAGAATTAGTTTCTAATCGCACTCAAGTTTTTTTGCACATATACAATGACCTTATCAACAGTGCAAAATCTGAAGGGTGGATTTCCCAAAAAACTGTAAAGTTCTTGTCAGTGGAGAGTCCTTGCATTGCATCTCTCTATTTACTACCCCAAATCCACAAGGATTCTAAGTGCCCTCCTGGCCGTCCAATAGTTTCCGGGAACAATTCTCTGACAGAGAAAATATGTGGACTTTTATCTTCGACCTTTTGTCTCTAGTCTGCCTTCATTCATACGAGACACAACAGTTTACTCACTCACCTTGATGATGTCCAAGTCCAGAGTGACTCTTGGTTTGTCACCCGGACATTGAATCCCTTTACACCAGTATTCAATACACACAAGGTATTGACACTATTCATTATTTTTTTAAATAGACCCACATAATGATTTTTTGTTAAAACTTTTTTGTTGACTAAGAACTAATTTATTTTGATGGTCATTTTTACTTGCAATAACGGGGCACGGCGATGAGCACAGCTTGTGCCCCAACATTTGAAAATCCTTTTTTTAGGGTGGTGGCAGAGGGTTTTTGTATTTACGTAGCCACACGAGACATATATTTCACATGTGCTCGTGTGGCACCACTACATTGATGATGTCTTGATGTTATGGCAGGGTGACTCACATCTACTTGGAGAGTTCATTACCAAGCTTAACTCTAACAACTCTAATCTGAAATTGACAATGACCAAAAGTCAATCACAGGTGGACTTTCTGGACGTTACTATTTCAGTTTATACAAATGGTCACTTGTGTACTGATTTATTTCTAAAAAGCACCGCCATGAATAACATCTTATACAGTAGCAGTGCACACCATACTAATGGGATTAAATATATCCCGAAAGGAGAGTACTTACGACTGTGCAAGAATTGTCCATCAAAATCGCGCTTTAAGATGAGGGCAAAGGAGTTGCGGTCTAGACTTCTTAAACGTGGTTATTGTGATAAACTGTTGATTTCTGCTTATCACATTGGGCCGGATCCAGAACTACGTCCGTCTTCCATAGACGGACGTAGTTCAATAAACAGTAGCTACTGCGCATGTGTAGTAGCTACTGTACGTAATCTGCGTATAGTTTCGATACGTAGATTGCGTATATGCGGTCTTTTTCCGGCCCATTGTGCTGAAAACTAAACTTGAATATTTGATTTATCCCAATCATAGAAGAAATGATACAACTACTATTCGCTTCATTACAGTTTATTGTGAGCAGTCACAGTATATTCAGAGAATTCTGAATAAACACATATTTATTTTGAAGTCGGATAATATTTTGAGCAAGGTAATAGATACACATATTCCAATGTACTGGTGGCGTGCTTAAAACCTAAAAGATAATCTTGTAAATAGCAACTTTATGTCGGTACCAAAACATAAAGATAAATACCCAGGGTGTTACCCTTGCGGCACAATTACCGCTTGCCCCTATATTACTCATTCTTTGGAGGTCACGGATCGTTTTGGAAAATCCATAAACTCTCTTATTACACCAACTGTCATACAAAGTGGGTTGCCTACTGTCTGATTTGTAAATGCGAATACAGACACGTTGGGAAGACAGTAAGACCTTTTAAACAGCGTCTTCAGGAGCATATTAGGTCGATTGGGAACGCCACCTTGGATTGGGATAGACAAAAAATGTTAACGCTTGCTAAACATTTTTTAATAGTACATAATGCAATCCCACAGAGTTTTAGAGTTGGATCCAGACTTATGTGCTTGAAATTAGTTACTCCAGGGCTAAACCATGTTGATTGCAGGGGGAGTCAAGTTAATTGTATTCTTTGCATACAGGATTATGGGCTCTATTTACTAAGCAAGTATGAACGTAGCTCAAGCAAGTTCGAATTGGCTCTCTGAGAACTTGTGAGCTACGTTCATACTATTTACTAAGATTCACCCTCTGCTGGCTGTCCCGCGATGACATTCTAACTTTTTTCAGTCATTGCGAGCTTTCTTCATGTGACCGGAAAGTCTGCACATGCTCAGTGGCTCTCTGCTGGGACTTTGTAAAAAAAATGAAGCCCCAGCATGAGAAGCACTGTGCATGAGCAGGCTCTCCATGTCGGGACCGGCACCTGCGGGGA
>WWET01005830.1:0-10836 GCA_011038615.1 Limnodynastes dumerilii
TATCGGGACAAACAAGACAACGGGCGGGACAGCAGGACAGTGTACCGAAATCGGGACTGTCCCGTGGAAATCGGGACAGTTGGGAGGTATGCATAACCAATTATTTCCTGTGCTCTGTAACACCCTGGGCTATTAATCTACAGCTCACTACTACTGCGGACAATCATTTATTTTTATTTTATTTACTACAAGAGCTGAGAGAATAAACCCAAGGGGCGAGATTTACTAAACTGTGGGAAAGGATGAGATTCAAGCTGTCACTTTCCTTTTACATGCTAGAGAATGTCAGCTAGAATCTGATTGGTTGCTATGGGCAACATCTCCACTTTTCCTCAGTTTAGTAAATGTGGCCCAAGGAGTTATAGGACTTTGTAAATGATGTAACAAACATATAGGGGTAGATCCGGATCTAAGTGCTTGTTACGTTTTATGGTGTAGCGTCATCTCTATGCACTCCCCTAGCAAGTAGCGTAACTACTGACATACGTAAAGTGCCTAAGCACGCCCACACTGCACGATTTAAATGCCTCCCCCGCCTCCGAAAGGTAATTACGGGTGTCGTATGGCTGTCACGCCTTTTCGTTCATAGTTACGCTGTTGATACATGGCTGGTACGTACATTCAGAGTTACAAGGCATAACATCTGCCGCGCACATGCACAGTACATACTAATGGGCGATTTTACGTCAACGACTAGTGTAAAATCGCTCGTGTACGTAGTTTAGGATCTGGCCCATAGAGCATAAAAAGACACAAGTAAGTGGACACGTTCTAAATGTTCATATTCAAGTGTTTGTTATATCATATAGAAGAGAATGGCCCTGATTCATAGTTAGATAAGTTTGCTGACTTCCATACACTACGTCTGGAAGTCGGCATAAAAATGGTACTGTGCTATTTTCCTGTAACAGAGTGCAGCCAACCGATGCTTCACTACGTGCTAATCTACGCCCCCCCGAATGGACTGTGTGCCCACCCCACATGCAAAGTAGATACGCATGGGGGTGGGATAACACAAAATCCATATGACAGCCTCAGCAGTGGAGACTATCGCATGGAAGTCATACTTAAATGTGAATTCAATCCCATGTGTTTTTATGGGTTTTTTTGTGAAACACCTATTATGGGGAATTTGATTGTATTGGATTTTATATTTTGGGGGAATTATTTTCTATTTTCGATCCCTCTAATGTTAGCAGCTGGATACACCCCTCTCCCTAAGCCTCCACAGACCTCTCCCCTGACTCAGCTGAGGGACTCATGGTGCTATAGGGTGGCTTTCTTCAGCCCGGTGATCAGACCCTCCAACATGACCCATTCCATGAGGTACAAAATGCTCTGTTCCTGAGCTTCCAACTGCCAGTTACTATGGTAACCACCTTTGTTAATAAAAAAAATTGTTTTCAAATATCAGTTGAATCATTCAAACCAGGTGAGTGACAGTTGGAAGCTCATGAGCGGAGTATTGTGTACCTAATGGATGGGGTTATATTGGAGGGTCTGCCGGTGATCCTTGCCTGCCTTCTAGTCTGCAATGTACTTGTTGCTTATCTCCTCTTGTATTTTTATATTTCCTCTATGATTCTGCTGCCTCTTCATTCATAACATCACATTCACCATCTGCAGCTTTTTTTCCTTTGTTCTCAGTCCTTTCATCTCTTTGTTTCCCTCTGACCGATGGCCCGCTTTGTGAAATAGAGACAGCCGAAAGTTACTTTTCAGCTGTCTCTATTTCGCATATGGGGCCATATTATACATTTTTTTTATGAATGGGTGAGTGTGATCAGCATACTCGCCCATTCATTTTCAGACCCGCCGGATGACAGCTACGGAGAGGTGAGTAACCTCTCCAGGGCATTTTTGTATATGGGGGTGGGGAAGGGGGGGTTAGGGTTAGACGCTAAGGAAGGGAGGGTTAGGGTTAGGACCATAGAAGGGGAGGGTTAGGGTCAGGCTATGGGGAGGGGGTCTTAGGGTTAGGCTATAGATAAGGGAGTATTAGGGTCAGGCTTGGGAGAAGGGAGGGTTAGGGTCAGGCTGTGGGGAAGGGAGGGTTAGGGTAATGGAAGGAGAGGGTTAGGATTAGAATTAGGGGAAGGGTTGGGGTTAGTTTAGCCACTCACCTTTAGGCGCACCGTGTTCAGTGCTCCGGGGATCGATTGCTATACCTCTTCAAGGCATAAGCAATCGATATCCCAGGCAGTTCGAAACTGGCTGGAAGAGAACGGCCCTATCGAAATAGGGCCGTTCTTTGCGGGGACCCGCACCCCTAGTACATAGTACTTCTTCGTGATTCCATAATCCAACTTTATGATTTTTGTTTGCCCAATGATTGATGTTGTAGACAGAGTTTCTTGTGCTTCACAAATTCCATCCTCAGGATGAGTGATAGGCTGTCGCTGGACATGAATCGCTTTTCTAGGCAATGACATTTTGGAGATGCCAATGATGTAGAAATAGCAAACTCTTCCTTGTTGGTCTCACATTGTCCTCTTACTGAGTGTGGTTATCCTTAGAACTCCTCTTGCAGAAATGATGATTGCTCTGGTAGAACAGGCAATGTCTAGACGTGCCGAAGACCCTGATCCTGGACAGGACCTTAGTGCAAACATTTACCCTGAATTTCTAGAAGATGCTGCACACACACAACATGGCCTGGCCCAGACCTTTGTGTGTGTTCCTCATGCATGAAAGAGAAGAGTGAAGTCCCCTGTCACTCCCCTCTCTCATGCAGACCTAGGGCGAGTTGTGCGTCCATGAGCCCATCTTAAGTTCTCTTTACGGGAACTGCATCTGTCTGAAGGCAAATCTCTGCGGATTTCCCTACCAGCACCCACTCATTACACATGTCTTGTAACACCCGTCAGGTGGATCTCCTTACATACGGAACTCAGTTATCTACGCAAGGAGATCTGTTGCTGAACATCTGGCACATGCAGTGACAGAAAATCAATTGACTTCCTCAAGCAGCTTGTGGAAGTCAGGTGTCCTACGTTGTTTAAGATTAGGTCCAATATGAAAGGCATTCTGTTGGACAAAAGGTGATATGATGGAGCGCTCATTGTGTCTGCCATGCACGTGATTGGACATCTTGGACAGAAGACCCTCCCCCCATGCTCTCCTACATGAGTATAGTGAATCTGTGTACCAGGGGCTACCGTAACCAAGGCCGTATTAACAGAATTGTTGGCCCTGGGCAAAATCAATGCATAGGGGCCCCTACCAACACATTTACAAGAATAAAAATGTCCCTACCTGTCCAGCCATCCAAACTGATGGACTGCGCAGCACTCTTCCTGTTCCAGGACGCTACCAGTCCTCAATGGAAGGGGCATCTTTGGGTTCACTTGACAGATGCGGAGTCTCTCCTTGGAATCTTGGCATCTCTTTGCTTGACCTGACATACAGTCACTCACTGGCAGCTGTGCTCTGTATTGTTTGACATCTTCTTCCTTGGTTCAACTGGACTCCTATCCAGTGTTGCCAGAGTATCTATATATATATAGAGATAGATACATAGCTTTATATATATATATATACACACACACACCTCTCTCTTCAGCTCTCACTCTATTCACGCTTCTCTCTCCAGCTCTCACTCTATTCACACCTCTCTCTCCAGCTCACACTCTATTCACACCTCTCCCTCCAGCTAACACTCTGGGCTCTATTTACTAAGAATGCCTGAACGTAGCTCAGGCAAGTTGGAATTCACTCTCTGAGAACTTCTGAGCTACGTTCAGGCTATTTACTAATACTTACCCTCTGCTGGCTGCCCCGCGATGACATCTGAACTTTCTTCAGTCATCGCGGGCTTTCTTCGTGTGTCTGTTAGGTCTGCACATGCTCAGTGGCTCTCTGCTGGGACTTTGTAAAAAAAATGAAGTCCCAGCATGAGAAGCACTGCGCATGTGCAGGCTCTCCATGTCGGGACCGGCACCTGTGGGCAGACGCGTCTTCGGTCCGTAAGTTACATAGAATATACGCTCGTAAGTGTGTACGCACTTGGGGACATACTTATGGGCGGGGTTGAAATACGTACCTAAAAAGTTACGTGATGGGAGTGGTGGGAGACATTTAAATGAGTCTTTGAGGGCACGGTTACATAGAATCGCACGTACGGCATACATGTACACACGTATGTACACAGGTAAAGTTAGAGGTGCTCTATGGAGGCTTATATGAGAGGGGAGTGTCATGGGTGTTGGTGGGTGATGGCTTGCTACGTGCGTGCGTATAATTGCGTACTTTTGAAAAAACCGCATGTCTGAATACGGCCCCATATGCACGCAGATCGGACACCACTGGAGCAGCTATACGGTAAAACTGAACTGGAGATACAACTGCCCCTTTTACTTAACAACCACTGTGCGTAACGTTCGTTACATATGCCGACCTTTTACGGTGAAGCAAGAAGGTTGAGCGAATGCACACAGCCTTCCAGATGGAAATTACTTACAAGCTGTACGTAATTCCCCTGTCGGAAGTAACCGAGGATCGGCCCTATAACATTACCAGCAACATAAAGATTACTCTTCTATCCACACTGCAGATGAACAGTTGAGTATACAGAATTGATTTTAAAGTGCTCCTGTACGGGGAATTTAAACTAATTATTGACGAGTCCGGCAGGAATATAACGATTTAGAATGCAATACATTTAAAACAGATTTTGCTCTGCAATGAAATGTATACAATCAGTGAGACTTTGATCAAGCGGGGAATCGGAGGAGAATTCTAAGTTCATTAACATGTTTTTCTCTTGCAAATCACGCACACGGCGTAATAACTTAAATAAAAAGCCTGCCAGTGCAAAAATAACTTTCAATTAAAATGCATATAAATGTTTACTCTACTTGAAAGCTGAAAGTAAATGTCAGATGGTAATTCCGTTCCGATGCAAGGAAATAAATTTACGCTGATAGGTTTTGTATTGTATTTTATTACAATATGCTTTTGTTTTAGATCTTAATGAATAATCTTTGTGTGTTCTATATTTGGTAGCTGAAAGGTGGAAAAACAAAGGTCCGGATCCAGTCTCCTGATAAGCAAGCGGTTTCTGCATTGTTGGATTGGAAAATCTCCAATTCTGCAATCTGTGAACATGCACGTATCCAAGCGACTTAGTTGGAATACGCAATCCGCTTGATTCAGACTATAGACTTTTGACAATTCTGACATGGGGCCTCATTTACCAAAAAACGATTTGAGACTGCGATTTCAAATCGTTCTACCTTGCGGCGATTTTCACGCGATTTAAGGCCGCATGGTTAAAAGTCTAACCATGCTGATGCTGATAGAACTATAAGGCTAAGCAATGCTTAGCATGGCTAAGGCTTTTTGCAGCACTTATTTTTTTATTTTTTTTACTCACGCGAGTTGCTGCGATTTTTTAAAGGGCTAATCGCGGTGGTTTTCTATTGATAAAAATACAGTGTACATTAAACAAACTGATATACATTACAATGTGTTCGTGTGAAATAAACATTTTCCCTGACTAATATTAACCCCTAATGTGTTAACTTACCTCTGGTGGTCCGTGTCCTATACTAAGTGTAGTGTGATGTAGTGTGTGGTGTAATAAAAATAATAAAAATGTTTTCCACTCACCGTTTGCTGTCCTCTGTCTTGGGAAGCCTTGCTAGATGTGAAGAATCTTCTTCTGTTGATTGAAGTCCTGGCGTCGGCTTGCTTGAAGTGGGCTCCCCGGTCTTCAGCTCCGGTTCCTCTGCCTCTTCTGGTCGGCGCTGACTTACTCCTCCTCTGCTTCTTTGCTGCTCCTAATGACCATTCGGTCACTAGGGGGCAGCCTTTTATTTAAATGATGACGTCAGGTACACTCTAGCCTCTTACTTTTGATGTCTTACTTTGTTACTACCCTGCTTCTTGCACCCCAACTTTACACTGTATTCCCAACGCAACTTCTACCATGTTGGTCTTATTAGTTGTCTCTATTTCTGTCTCATTGTCCTATGTATATTTCACCTTGTTGTTATGTGTCTGCCTTGTACAGGTCTATTGATTATTGCCTGTTCTACTGTTTGGCATTGCGGATACCTTCTGGCGCCTTATAAATAAACGTTTATGAGTTTTTATCTGATCCTACCCTTAACCCTTTCCCAACCCTACCTGTATGTTTCCTGCAGCCTAACCTAACCTTCCCCTTCTTCAGCCCTAACCCTCCATGCCCCACAGCCTAACCCTTAACCTCCATGCCCTGCAGCCTAACCCTAACCTTCTACTTAAGCCCTATCCCTGACCTTATACCCACCGCAACCATTGGAAACTATAGCTATTGGAAATTTGGAAATAGGTTTCCGTTACCAATAGCAATGTTATATTTCCATATTGTTTCGGACAATGATACAGCGGCTATTTAGCTGAAGGCTGTATCATTTTCGAAACAGGGCCGGCTGGACCGGCAACTCCATCCACTATTCCCAAACAACACTAAACTGGCTGATGCAGAAAGAGGTGAATTTTACCCTATAATTATTAGAGGTGAGCGTTTTGAACTGTGTAAAATCCGAAATATCAAAATAAGGGTCCCGAGGCGAATGAAATCATGGCAGGACTCAGCCACTCGTGCCAAACTCCTAACTCTAAATATCAGAGTTCCAACTTTGGGTAATATATCATGGATTTTTTGATTGAGAGCTCACCCCTGGCAGAGGTCCCCAAGTCTCCAAAACAGCCACTCTGAGACAGCACCCCCTATCAGCTACTATCCCAGACACGCTTTAAAACACACTTCCAAGATGGAGGTTGCTCAAATCAATCTATAAGGTAATTATACAGCAGGTGCATAAAGCAAGGGGAGTTCTGGGGAAGGTCTGGCACTCTATCCATTACCCAGCAACTAACCATAATCTTCTGTCTTTAAAATAAAAGTCAGACAATATATATATATATATATATATATATATACACACACACACACACACACACACACACACGGGGGGGGCGCACACTTAAATATTACATTTTCTGTGAAACAATATAACTGCTAACATTACCTAAGTTATAGGTGATATGAGCCATATTGCTGCTTTATCAGTATTAAATCTGAATACTACTATCTTACAGTAGCAGAAGGTAGCGTTTTAAAATCCTAAGTGAATATGGAATTCAGTCCCTATTATGACTTGTGTACAAATGTTGAGTGTGAGTGTTTTATGTTCACTTGTATATACCACTGTGGAAACCCTGAACCACAAAATATGTCTGGCTGCAGAAGCTTTCCTAATTGACAAGGCAACTCCTTTCTGTAATTGCCAATTACTGGTTTTGGTAATGATTGACAGCTCAACCATAAAACTAAACAGAAGAAGGATTTTTTTTTTGTCCTTTTGACCTGCTTTTGCAAACCGGATGTTGTACAACTCCATGATACTGCATGGCTTCATAGGTAGCCTTGTGACACATGTTCTTTGTGTTGTGTGTCTTGTATATCAGTAGAATTGGTGGGCAGGCCTGATGCACTGAATAGTGCATGGCATTGGCGTCCACTGCTCTGTCACTTAGATAAAAATAGTACTAGAGGCATGGTGGATGCTAACATGATTAAAAGGCAGTTATCGGACAAGAGGAAAACAGAAGTGTCTCAAAGGGACAATATCTATTGATGTTATGGCCACTGGAATTGGGATGTGACACACACATGCCGTTTAGATTTATGTTCAGCAAAGCAATAATTCAGTAAACATTATTTTATTACCATTAAGTGTAATTACTAATGTTCATGAGTGTTTATTACATTTTAAATTCAATTTAGTTCCATGTGCAAATGTTCCATTTTATTGAAGATTTTTATCATTTGTAGTTTGCAGTAGGAAAGCTCTATACAGACAGCAGACAATTATATGAAGCCCTGATTATAATTCCCTTCCCTTTGTGATTAAAGCCATCTCTCTCACCCTCACCTCTTTAATGGAGAATTCAATATTTATTTGGTACATACAATGAAGCTAGTACAAATCCAAGAAAAGTATTTTTTGTTTTATTCCTGAGATCCAAAAAACATGTTTTTTAGGCAATTTGGTGAATCTAAGTTGAAATATTCTCGCTTTCTATGTTTTTGAAATGCAGTCACATTCATCATATGAATAAATCTGTTTCAATTTTGTGCTGATATTCTGCATTTATACTTTGAAGATATGGATGAAGGGGAAAAAAGGTTCAGATAAACATAGCCCATGTTTAATAATGGAAAATAATGGAGAACAATTATGAAAGGTTCCTGGCACTTAACATGTTGCAGGTATTAAAATAAAATTTTGATAAAGGGCATTTCCCGAAATATTGATTTCACCTTTAAAGAGATAAGCGTAAGAGAGATGGTTTTAATCACAAAGGGCAGGGAATTCTAATCAGTGCTTTATATAATTGTCTGCTGTCTATATTGAGCTTTCCTATTGCAAACTACAAATGATAAGAATGTTCTTTACTGTGTTCACTACCGTTCTCTGCTTAATACACGGAGTTCATTTTTTGGTGAAAACTAAAAGGAACAACATTTTGAAAGAACTAAAAAACAATTTTTTTACCAAGAAGGACTTCTTCCTTTATTGGGACTTTTATATTTATTTATTGACTGGTTTGCAGTATGCCAGTTCTCTTTTAATAGGTCAGATCAATTATGGCTTTTAATACTCCCATTTTTTTTCTGTTAATATTGGAGGTGTCTTAGTTGCTGCTGTTTTAGCGTGGACCCAGTCATTTTTTTCTTTCTGTTTTTGTTTTAGTGAACCAAAGTTATATAGTTGTATAACCTGCTGCAATCCACCTTTCAACCCATTTGCCATTGTATTTCTTTACTCATGTTTCCTAGGGCTTCACATAGACTGAATTGGAGTAGGAATACTTGCTTTTCTGTGCCCACATTCTCTACACTAAGCCCATGACATCTCTGTTCTGAAGGGATTTTATACAGGCAAAGAAACTTAGACTGCTCAGCATAGCTGAACATTTAGCTCATTAGACTGCTCAACATGTTTAGTCACGATTTATCTGTTCAATTATAAAGAACCTTCAGATGGTTATATTCTGAAAAAAGAGAGGTTAAAAAAGGGAATTGAAAATGTATTAAGATCTCAGATAACAAAGATGTTATATGAAATAAAACAGTTACGTTATATGTACCGGTATGTATGTATGTATGCACTATTACTACGCATGCGCAGTTTTGCGAATTTTCTAGGATCTTAAATATACGCTCCTAAGTGCCGCTAAAATCGTATCTCTGAATCAGCCCCTATATGTCTGCAATAAGCAAAAAGTAATCTTCCTGCAGGAGAAGAGTAACATTAATATAACTCCCCTGGAAATTCAATATAGTTTTGCCCAGGTGTACACTTTCCCCTTTTTTCCTCTTATTTTCAAACTGTAGATCCTTACCTTTATTCTGAAATTGTTATGAGGGTAGCACACCAGGGTGCTTGGTTTTCACTGGAGCTCGTGATGGTGGGAACAGGCTTGGCTGTAGACGCCTAGCAGGTCACGGCCTCCAATGATAACCCAGTGGCCCCTAGTGGTAACCTGTTCAAATTTACAAACAATGACACCCCCACACACACACTCGTACAGAATACATCTAGATGAAATGACTCAGAATACAGGACTGAGGAGTCGTAGAGTAGGTTTAATGACAGGGCCTAAAGCCAGAGGGCAGGATAGAGTAGGCAGGGGAAATAAACAAGGAGACTGCCAGAGGAGTCAGGTGAAATAGACTCAGAGGGCCGTGTTCAGACTTTATAATGTTCGCAAACATATGCCATGTGCGTTGCATTTTTTGCAATCTGCACAGCAGAAGTTATGCATCAGATCTCACTATGTACAGAGTTGATTTCTGCACATGCACAACTCCGTACAGCAGGGCATGACTATGCTACGTATGTGGGAGAAAACATAGGGCTGGATCCAGACTTAAGTGCTTAAAATTAGCTACTCCTGGGCTAAACCATGTTGATTGCAGGGGGAGTCAAGTTAATTGTATTCTTTGCATGCAGGGATATATCTTTGAATTGCTTACTGCACACAAATACTGACCAGCGTTACTATCACACTGTTATTTAGACATGGGTTAGGAAACATTACCTCTCAACTCTAATACTGTTTGCAACAGATGAAATTTGACTCCCCTGCAATCAACATGGTTTAGTCCAGAAGTAACTAATTTCAAGCGCTTACTTAAGTCTGGATCCAGCCCATAATGTGGGTGAGGAGATTCATTTAATTTGTACAGTATGGGCTGGGTTAGGCACTTCCACACGTACTGATAAAATAAGTTAAGGAATATCTGGCACTAATACACAGAGCTAAAGGATTATTTCATATGTGGGAATCTACCCATCCACTAAAATCTAAAAAGGTTTAAAACCAAACTAAAATATTCTAGCGCTCTATACATTCTAAATAGTAAACAATATATATGACAATGTATCTAATCCAATAAAATAAAAAGTCAATATATTATACAAAGTGGTGTGCAAACAGACTCTGGAGAGAGGTTTTTTGCTTGATATAAATAATTGTTGAAGTCTTCTGTAATTTCTTCAATTACTTGAACAAAGCCAGAGAAGAGAAAAGAAAAAACATTTGGTGCAGTATGTCATATAAAGATTATTTATTACAACAAACTAAACTTAAAAATCAATAAAGACAATTAAAATTCAGATCCCAACCCAACAGTTAGTCCCCCTGCGTACCATACATCCTGAATGAAAATAGATATAACTCAGTCTCCCTTCAACATCGGCCCGGGTTTTCGATATCAGTTTCCTGGAGGTGCAGAATTTGGGAGTCTGGTGGCAGCGAGGTCTTCAATATCAGCTAGAT
>WWET01005831.1:16878-29445 GCA_011038615.1 Limnodynastes dumerilii
CAAAGCTGAGGCAACCAGACAAAGAGGCTAGATCAAACAATATCACCAGCAAGGCAGAGTTTTCCTTGCTGGGTATTTAAGCACTGAACAGCCAATCAAAGCTGGAGAGTCTCCCAGCTCTGGTTGGTCTGAATCCTGGCTGTTAGGCAGCAGCTGAGAGCTATTAATCAGTCTAGCACCTGTAAGGGCTTCTGCAGGCCTTACTGTGCTAATGCATTCTAGTTCCTTAGCAACAACCAGGGGAACAGAAAGCCAGTAAGCAGTGAGGGCTAAATACAGACTGCTCAAGCAGCCAGGGGTAAAAGTAACAATTAGGTTTAAAGAAAGTGAGTCAGTTGGCACTGGAATTAATTGTTTTTCTATCAATAAAGAGAAGGAACACTATGGTGCATAGAACACTTTAGATACAGCAGGTAAAGCAGAAATGCAAGTCATCAAATTTTACTGAAGTTCCAAATCAGACATAGACATGTAGAAAATTGCAATATTAACACAATAGTAAATGGCAGATTTTGGCACTCAAAAAAAAAAAACATAAACAAGAGTAAAATACACATACTATTTCTCCCAAGTATTCACATAAAAAATGATTTGTGGTATACAAAATGTTTCTGAGCTAACTTGGTGAAAATATATTAAAATGGAACAGAAATACCAGAATGTAATACCTATGTCTCATTCTTTTTTGCTTATTTTCTGTTGCTATGAAAAAAGTTCATATATTCATCCTGACAAAACTATGTTGAATGGCAGGGAAGACTGTATAATCAGAATTAACATTGAGAAGTGGAATTTTATAGTTTAGAACTGTATTATTAATAATAATAATAATAATAATAATAATAATAAGCCAATTGGAATGAAACTAACGCGACCTATGGCTTTATTAGGTGGAATTTTGATCATGTTATCTTGAGTAGGGCAAGCGATATGTCTGTGTATATTTCCTCCTGCTGACTGTTCATATCCTCTGTCTTATCTTCCATGTCATTCTCTCAATAGGTGTCATTCTCTATATACTTTTGGTTGGATATCCTCCATTTTGGGATGAGGATCAGCACAAATTGTACCAGCAGATCAAAGCTGGGGCATACGACGTGAGTCCTATTTATTGCTCTCCGCACTAACATGTTAAAATTTACTTTCTATATGAGGAAGTTCAGAGAAATATATTTACCTTTGATAAATGACACATCTACTATAGCTTAAGCCAAAAAGATGACATGAGATATAAATCACTAATCACTAATATTGTTTGTTTTTATTGCGCTTGATTTTAATGATATATATTTCTACATGTGTCATGGAATACCATGGCAACCACTGTCACATGATGTAGTAAGGACATTGGGCTGGATCCTGACCTACAGGCGCCTTAGTACCGACCGAGGTCAGTACGGCTTGAATCGTAGTGTGCATTCCCAGCTGTCGGTAGTAAAACACTTACGTGTCCAGATTCCTACCCTAACTTCTTACGGTTGAATAGCTGATCGTAATGGGGCTTCCCCCGCCCCTTCCCCTAATTAGCATGTCTATCTCCGCCTTTACGACGGAGATACGATATGCGTAATGGGGGGGAAAGCCCACTTTTTGGAAGAGCCGGCGTACGTAACGTACATTACATAAGCTGTCCCTTATGGCGTCGTAAGAAGGTTGTGCGCATGAACAGGGGAATTACGTACGACATGTACGTAATTCCCCTGTTGGCTGTAGCTCCGGATCTGGGCCATTGTTTGCTGCACTGTGTAACCTCGTAAAAGATAAAGAAAAAACTTTTTATGCATAGTTGTCGTGAGATCTTGGAGAGAAGAAAGAGACAACATTAAGGGGGTGGGGTTGAGGCAGTGCGTGAATGCAAATCACTGCCTGAAGTCCCGCCCCCTGCCTATCAATAATGAGATCCATAGCATTACTAAGGATGTTTGGGGCTTGGTGGTGTAATTTATGTGTAATTTATGTAAGCAAGCCCCACCCCACCCTTAGTAACGCTATGGATCACATTACTGCTAGGCAGTGGATGGGATTTGGGGCCTGATCCAGAGCAACGCTCGCAAGCGAGCGTACGCTCATCGTATGCGAATTTTCGGCAAAAAATTCGCAATGCTCATGCCCAGTATGACAGCTTCCGGTCGCCTGAGCGTCATGAGCGAATAGCGGGCGTATCGTTAGCGTATTTTTCGCTCGCTGGGCGTATTTTTTTTACGATGGTCGGCTGGGCGCCCGTTTTACTACAGGGAGGCGGGGATAGCCATTTAAATTGTACAGTATGGGCGTGCTAAGCGTATTTTCTCAGCGTATTTTGTGCGAATTTTCGTACGGCCGACGGTCGTACCCAGTGTAGGGTATAGCCGCCGTAAGCAGGGACTTTACTATGGGTGTGCTAGGGGCGTGTAGCTTGATACGACGAGCGTACGTTCGCATTCGCCCGTCGTGCGAATTTTCGTAGCGCTGGATCAGGCCCTCTGTCCCTTATATATATCTATCTATCTATCTATCTATCTATCTATCTATCTATCTATCTATCTATCTATCTGTCTCATACTTTAACTATCAATTCAGGGCCGTCGCGACCCACTCCGCTGGGGGATGCAGTGCATGCCGGTGCCATGCTGGATAGCTCTATGTAACAGCTACAGCAGCTCATACAGGAATTTCCTTTATACACATGAAGAAGGAAGAGCACCGTGGAGGAGGAAGACACAAAGGTAAGGGTAGAGGCTGGAGAAACACGATAAGGAACACTGAGGGGTCCTGGAGAAACATGATGGGGAATACTGAGGGTGGTTGGAGGCACATGATGAGGAATAATGAGAGGTTTTGGAGGCACATAATGGGGAATACTGAAGGGGACTGGAGGCACATAATGGGGAATACTGAGGGGGCTGGAGACATTTGATGGGAATACTGAGGGGGGCTTAAGGAACATTATGGGGAATAGAGGGGGGTTTGAGAAACATGAGGAATACTGAGGGGGCTGGAGGCACATGATGGGGAATACTGAGGAGAGCTGGAGGCACATGATGGGTGACACTGAGGAAGGCTGAAAGAACATGATGGGGAATACTGAAGGGGCTGGAGGCACATGATGGGAGATACTAAGGGGGGCTGGAGGTTCATAATGGGGAATACTGAGGGGGCCTTGAGGCACATGATGGGGAATACTGAAGGGGGCTGGAGGCACATAATGGGGAATACTGAGGAGGGGCTGGAGAGACATGATGGGAATACTGGGGGGGGGCAGCAGAGACATGATGGGGTATTGAGGGACTACAGAGACATGATGGGGAATATTGTGAGACTTAAGACACATAAGGGGGAGAGATTGAATGATTATATACACTGTACCAAACACAAACTGGATAACTAAGTGCTTACAAGACTGTGCTTCTATTATATTATGGTTACAAATGTTTTCTGTTTTTAAGGCCTTTTTTAACTGCATTGTAGTTACAAGAATGTGGAATTTATTGTACAGTGGTCGGAACGATGCAGTCTGTATTGTAACTGAGTGCAACTACGCTCACACAGGGGAAGTGCACCAGAGCTACGCTGGCTAAATTTTCGGAGAGCAGGCCAGTGTAGCTCTGGATCTGGCCCCTTGTTTGTAATCTGTACCACCTCTGTAATATTTAACTACACCCTGCACTATCTCTGGGTTCCTTACCCTGTTACCAATATCTACCCTGTGTGCAGTGTGTAGGGTTCCAGTCTGCATATCTGTATGCATGGGCTCCAGTCTGAATTCATGCGCATAAGGGTTCCAGTTTGTGGGCCGTATTCAGAGATGCATTTTTTAAAAGTACGCAATTATACGCATGCACGTAGCAAGCCACCACCCACCAACACCCATGACACTCCCCTCTCACAGCCGTGCAATCGCAGACTAACGCCGCCATAGAGAACCTCTAACTTTACGTTTATACCGACGTGCGTATATGTATGCCGTATGTCTTATTCTATGTAACCGCTCCCTCAAAGACTCATTTAAATGTCTCCCCCCACCCTCTTTCATGTAACTTTTCAGGTACGTTTTTCAACCCCCGCTTCTCCGTACGTATGTCCCCAAGTGCAATTCAAATGTCCGTGTCTAAAGCACTTACATACCTATATTCTACAAATCTTAAGTAAATGAAGTTACTACGCATGTGCACTTAAAACATACCTAAAAATACGCACGCAACTCCATGTGAAAATGGATCTGTGAATACGGCCCTGTATCTCTGAATGTGTGAGTTCCAGTTTCAGGATACTGTGCTACAGGTTTCCCTTGGAGCTTATCACTTGGGCTGCGACCTATCAAAGCCAGCAGCCAAGACTAACCCCACCATCAGGTGCTGTAATGAATACCTGGCTCTGGTGAGAACCCTTCCTGGGGGACTCTAATAGCTACATGTACATTTTTGTCCAGATTAGGCCCAAAATGTGTAAATCTGAACCTTGGCAAAACCTTATTGAGTTACAAATTGACTAGCTCAACTCTAAAGAAGAGGGGTTTTTTTTATTTTATTTTTAAGCACTGTTCAGTAATTGTGTGTAGTTAGTATAATCATCCAGTATATTTGCTATATGGATAAAGAAAATTATTTTGAATAGCTATTTTCAATATGTTCCATAATCAATTTAATTGATTAATTTGCTCTTTTAACATTGCAACATGATTTGTTCAGGAGCAGAGTTGTTATTTTTGTGAACAGTTACTGCTAAGGGTAGGTAGACATTAGGGCTCTTTCAACAGATAATCTTTACTTTAAATCCCACAATCAAAAGAGCATTTCACCGGATATCTTACCAGTGTATACTGTCCAAAGATGCTCAAAATCTTTTGAAGCTGCCTGTAATGTTTTGATTCGATCTCTTGGAGCTCCTAATATGCCTATGGAAAGATATCTTTTGATTTTTGCAAGTGTATAGTATTAGGAGATCTTTGGACAGTACACACTGGTAAGATATCTGCTGAAATGGTCTTTTGATTATGTGATTGGAAAGATTATGTGCTGAAAAGATCCAGTGTGTGCCCTGCTTAACTCTGATGTAGATCTAAAGTATCAAAGTTTATTTATGTCAGATACATATGAAGAGATGTTTCTGCTAAATGTGGGGCATTTTAGCTAGCATAAATATGAGGACATTCAAATAACAGTCCTCCTGCTTTCAGTTCTTAGTTTATTCAATTTTTAGCCCAATAGTTATATCATCCCAATATTATTTAACAGGGTGCAGACCATTAAAATGATCAGATGAAGAAGATTGTTAATTAGAGTGGTTGACTTGTCTCTGACAAAATAATCTCAGAAGAGTCATTTTGACATCAAAGTTCTGTAGACTGTATATGTTGGGATTTATTATGGGTATAATTGTGGTAAAGAAAGCAATGAACACAAAATCCAGAATATCAGAATATGATGGTGACAGAAAACTTAAAACAGCTGACGTATAGAACAAGGTGATGACGGAGAGATGGGATGAGCAGGTGGAGAAGGCTTTTCTTCTTCCATCATTGGACTTAATGCGCAGGATGACAGCGAATATTTTTATGTAGGATAATACAGTGCACGAAAATGGACTGACGGCAAAAAACAATGTTATTAATGCCATTACAGCATAAAGTGGTCCTGAGCTTTTGCAGGAGATCATGGTCATAGATTTTACATCACAGAAAAACTGGTGGATGGTATTAGAATGACAAGTGGACATATTTAGTATCGCGAGTGTGAATAGCAATGAGCTTAACCAACCCATCTTCCATATTCCAATAGTTATCAGTGTACAGTTCCTCTTGCTCAGGATACGGTGATAGTGTAAGGGGAGACAGATAGCGACGTATCGGTCATACGCCATCATTAATAAGAGAATATCCTCAGTTAAGCCCGCTACAACGTAAAAATTAAGCTGTGTAAAACATTCTGCTATGGATATAACTTTATTTCCTGATAACAGGATGTAGATAAATTTAGGGACAGTGATTGTTGTGTATAAGATGTCTATAAATGACAAATTGCAGATGAAGAGATACATTGGATGATGTAAATGTGGATCCAGGGATATTACTGTTATTATAGAACAATTCATCAGCATTCCAACCAAATATATCAAGAAAAATATACTGGCAATACATGTTTTGTCCTTTGGTTTATCAGAAAATGCCAGAATGTAAAAATATATAATTGTTGTCTTATTCTTCATTATTATTTCTTGAGATTCTAGTAAAAAAATTACCATCACAAATTTTCCTTTTAATTGTATAACACCTTTTTAACTGTAGTCATTCTCCCCATTCTCTCTCTCTCTGACTGGGTCTCGTGTTTGATATTTCCTCCAAATAAAAACTGTACAGTCCCATATGCTTTTTTACAATGTGAATAGTTCAGTGCTAAAGAGACTGGATTATTTTGGGGCTGATACAGAGATTGAACTTTGGTGAAATCCTTTACCTAGGCAAAGTTAATTAGAGTTGATGAATATTGAGAATAGTTAAGGTTTGGTATATACCCAGAGTTAAATGACACCACACAAGACAATTCTTATAAATTATAGTATTTAATAAAGAATTAATCAAAATACATGAATACTTAGCTTCAGCTGGTAGTTATTGCTTGATAATGATAATAGCTGTCCAAGGGCCCCTATCTCAATTTTTGTCGAGCTGGAAAAAGTCAGCGGATACTTCTGCGCTTACTCAGGTCAGTTAAGTTCAAAGCCCAGGTCACTCCTGCACTCAAGGCAGGTCAGTTATGTACAAAGCCCGGATCACCCCTGCACTTAGTCAGATCAGTTACGTTCATAGCCCAGATCACTCCTGCATTAAGTTAGATCACTCCCGTATGAAGCCAGTGAGCTGACTTTGTGCCAAGTCTTTTATACCCCAACAACAACAGAGCCTGAACGCCCTACCTTATTAGGTTATAATCATGTTTTAAGCAAGTTAATTGGTGCTACTTATCTAACATTCCACATATGCGCAGAATAAGCTAGCATTGCATAATGTTAGTTGTCATATACCCTCTGCTCCCACCAAGCTGCCTTATCGTGTTTTACTTGGCCTTGAATGTCTGGTTCTACACAGTATAAATAACCCGTTTGCATAAAAGTACATTAAAAATGGAGAACAGCAGCCTTTTTAGGCTGCCTGGACACACACAACACTTTAGCAGAACAAGCCTTTTGAGAAAATATAACTAGGGAAACAAAGTTTTCTTTAAAATTTTAATTATCTTTTTCTTATGTCCTTATTTCCCACCTTTTTAATATTTTACATATTTGTAATATTTGCAATTAATAAAGACTGAAGGATTTTAATATAATAATTTTTTACTCTTTTCCTTCTTTTTGTACAATATATTAACTGGGTGGTATTGGAGCTGATCCATTGTTTGAAAAACATACTCTGGCAAACAGAGTTAAAGACTGATCTTGAGCTGTACTTATACCTTTTTTTAAGGGCAGAACAGGTGCAAGTGTACACTTAAGCAAAACCATGTCACAATGTGAGGGGTGCAAAATAACTTTCATTATTTTGCATGGTTGATAAATACTTGCCTTTTGATCATAAAACTTACCAAACGAAAAGCTTTGTGATTAATCTATAATTTAGAATTGATCCAGGAATGTCACCTCTCAAATCCAAAAATGTTTTCACAGTTATAGCTTGCAGTTCAACATGATTTAGCTCAGTTTTACACTTATTCTTTAACTCTTTAACTTGTTCAGCCCCTAAAAATTTTCCTTGCAGGCAGAAAGAATAAATATTATATTACAATTCCATACAACATGCTTTCTCTAGGTGCAGTCCTTTCTGTTATTCTCAAACTCAGAAAAAGGTCCATGACTTAATAAAAATGCAGAATCTTTATTTAAAACTTCATGAACTGTTTGTTGGGATTTGCAACAAATTGTTTAAATAGGTCACAAGAAAATTGCAAAGATTTACCTGACTATGATCCCCACTGTGATAAAACGATGCAGCGCTTGTATAAATTAAATGTGTTTATTGATTAACCTAAAGCCTAAAATTTTGTTTACAAAAAATAAGATTTTTCTAAAAAAAAAAAATTAAAACATTTTTTTTATATAAATGTGTTATGAGTTATGTATAATGTTTGTTTGTATGTATGTATGTATCTATCTATCTATCTATCTATCTATCTATCTATCTATCTATCTATCTATCTATCTATCTATCTGTATTAATTCTAATATTTCAAGGATATTTTTGGCAATATATAACCCAGGAATGTAAAATCATTCTGGTGAAACCGAGTTATGTTCTTACCTTGATATTTAGCTTAATACTTGCCATCTGCCATGATAGAACAACATTCTTTAATGTGGCTAGAAGCAGGACAGAATCCTGAGAATTTAGAAGGTTATCTATATGCTGCTAGTGTCCCAGCAGTGTCCAACATTAGAGAGAACCCTGACCTAGAGGGAAATTATATTGCCTGGAATTACATTATCCAAACTGAGCTTCTGTACTGTATCATTATTCTTATTAAGTTAATTACATACAAAAGAGTAGTCTTTCTAAAAATAAATTCTATTTTTAATAAAATAATATATTACAGTTGAGCAATAATATAAGATAACACATTGGGCCTGATCTATAGTTGAACATATGAAAAATGGTGTCACGTATCTTTAAAATGGCCACGTATGTCCTGATTCTTTCTCCTCCTTTGAGGACTGGCAGGGCAGACTGAGTCATACCTCTACTCCACCTAACTTCTCCCCTTCTTTCACCTTTCATATTTTTGTCCTATCCCTCTCCCTCGTCCTTCCCTCATCTCTATTATGTCATGAATTATAATATGTCCATAACCCTAGCTTAACTTTTTCGCATACATGGTTGTGCATGCAGAATGGCCAGATGTATGGAGGTGCCTGACCAAGCCCATACTGTACAATTTAAATGCCTTCCACCACCCACAGTGTATTTAATCTAGTGTACAGAGGGTTGTACCAGTTGTACTCAGGTAAAGGAAAATTCGTCCATACATGGTGAAAAATTGTATGCATGGAAGACTTATTTGCTGGGGAACGTTGAATAGGGCTTCAGAAATCATTAACCCCAAAATGCGTATTATTATTATTATTATTATTATTATTATTAATTTATAAGGCAACATAAGGTATCCACAGTGCCGTACAAAAAAACAACAAAATACAGTACAGACAGCATAATAAAATAAAATATAAATACAATATAAACATAAAATATCACAAAAATACAATAAAGTGAATCAAGCACAGACAGCAAGTAATAAATGTGAGGTATCAAGCATGGTAGATCAGGGAGGAGGGGATAGAGTGCAGTAAGAGGCTGAGAGGGAGCCACCAGGTGGGGACAGGGTAAAAGGGTAGCAGAGGGGGACAAGAGGTTACAAAGTGAGGAGGAGGGGAGGAGGGAACAGCACTAGGATGGAGGGCCCTGCTCACGAGAGCTAACACACTAAGTGGGAGGGATGAACCACCTTGCATCTCACCTTGTTTAATTTTTATCAAGTCTGTTACTTGCACTGCAAACCATTTATGGTGCCTTATAAAAAAACAACGCCAAAACAACAACAACAACAATAATAATGATAACTAACTGCTGTGGTCACCTACATTCAGAGGGGTGTTCTGTAGATGAGAAGAAGTGGATGAACTTAATCCAACTTTGCTTACCCCCAGCTTACTGATAAAATCAACAACATCCCAGTTCAAAAGCCAGCCATTGTGTGTAGCCATTTTGGTTTTGTCACCTGTCTTCTCTCAACCAATCACCTACCACTTTGGCTGATCACATTTCCTGTGCAGCCAGATGAAGCCAAAAGTGCACAGTCCCCTCCATGCTAGCACAACAAGTACCTTGTATCTGTCCCTGAGCTCTCCTCTGTGGGAACCCAGGTTTTATTTCAATTCTCCATTGCAGTTCCAGCCTACATTTTGCAAACATCATTGCAGTTCCAGTCTGCAATCAACAAACAACCTTGCTGTTCCAGTCTCCAATCAGCAAATATTTTAGCAGTTTCAGTCTTCATTCAGAAAACATCCTTACAGTTCCAGTCTGCCTTCAGCAAACACCCTTAAAGTTCCAGTCTGCATTCAACAAACTATTTTGCAGTTCCAGTCTGTATGCAGCAAACTCCCTTGAAGTTCCAGCCTGCATTCAGCAAACATCATGCATCAGCAACCTTTTGCAGTTTAAACCTGCACCAGCAAACATCATTGCAGTTTAACTTGCAGTTTAGCCTTAAGCCTTCATCATCGCAGCTCAGTCTATTGCAGCATATATTTGTGTTATTACTCCCTGTCGCAATTGCTTCTCGGCTTCACTGCACTCCTACCTGTAACCAGCATAAAACCACTTCACCAGTATTCACCTCACTTCCTGACCTCATCACTACACTGCTCCCTATTCCTGCAGCTGCCAGCACTCCATTCTTCTGTACGACTAAAGAGCAGGAGCTATCTCAGACACCCCAGATCCTAACTTTGGTTCAGCCCCAATGGATCAAGGCTTATTGATATTAAATACATATGGAAACATGTTTCTGCTAAATGTGGTGAATTGTTGTGGTATAATTACAAAGTCATTAATTAAACAGACCTCTTGCTCCTACTCAGATGCACCGTCAATGACTAGCCCAATACTTGTATTAATCCCCATCAATAATCAAAATGCAAACCATTACAATAATCAAATAAACAAGATACAAGCCACTTCCCCTCATCAAAAAATTACAGCCTTTTTCTGCTCATAAAGAGGGTTAAATGACCACATTTGGGAATGTGCATGACAAGTTTTCTGGCTGCTCGTTGGGATAGGGTGGATATTTTAATCAGAGTCCTGGTGTTGGAAATCCCTTGGCTTAACGAGCGTTAATATCCTGCTACGACAGCAGCAGCAGTAAAATTCTGGATATGTCCCTTAATGGTTAACCTGTCTCTGACAAAATAATCTCAGCAGAGCCACCTTTACATCAGTGTTCTGTAGGCTGTATATGATGGGATTTATTATGGGTGTAATTGTTGTATAGAATGCAGTGAACACAAAATCCAAGACATCAGAATAAGATGGTAACAGAAAACCTATCAGTGCTGACATATAGTACAAGGTGATGACGGAGAGGTGGGATGAGCAGGTGGAGAAAGCTTTTCTTCTTCCATCGCTGGACTTGATGCTAAAGATGACCGAGAAAATGTTTTTATAGGATATGACAGAGCAAGAAAATGGACCAAGTCCAAATAACAATATTACAAAAGTAATAACCATATAAAGAGGTCTTGAACCTGTACAGGAGACCATAGTCAGAGACTTAATATCACAGAAGAACTGATGGATGATATTAGAGTGACAGGTGGACATATTTAATATTGAGAGTGTGAGGAGCAATGAGTTTAACCAGGCTGTCACCCATATTCCAGAAGTTATCAGGGTACAGTTCCTCTTGCTCAGGATACTGTGATAGTGTAAGGGGAGACAGATAGCAACATATCGGTCATACGCCATGATGAATAAGAGAATATCCTCTGTTACAGCATCTGCCATGTAAAAGTAAAACTGCACAAAACATTCTGCCAAAGAGACAATATTATTCCCTGATAACAAGATGTAGAGAAATTTAGGGACAGTGATCGTTGGGTATAAAATGTCTACAAATGACAAATTGCAGATGAAGAGATACATTGGATGATGTAACTGTGGATCGAGGAATATTACTGTGATTATAGAAACATTAACCAGAACTCCAACCAAATATATCAAGAAAAATAACCCGGAAATAAATATTTTACTTTTTGGATAATCATAAAATTCCAGAATGTGAAAATATCTCACCGATGTCTCATTCTCCATTACTGTTTTCTTGCTGTTCTAGAAAAAATAAAGTGACAGATTTCCATTTTATATAATCACACAGTTGAGACGGAACTCTTTTTTTGTTAATCATTTTTATTGGTTCCTACACCCTAATGATAACTAATTAAGATATCTAATAATACTACTATTTCAATGTAGTACTACTATGAAATCCTAACATCCTTGATGCCTTGAAAAAACATGCGCTTTAGCAATGAGACTGCTGTCACTATTAAAATGGTTCTGGTATGAAATATCGTCAATCGAAATGTCAACAGCTCAGAATGCAGACAGGTCAAATTGCCGACAGTTGAATATTATCTTAGGATTTGATTGTAATACTGTAAATCGAATGTAAGGCAGGACCCTTGTAAAAATTGTAATATAATAATGTATGTAATAAAACGTGTAATATATATGCTATTCTATATATTTTAGCTAAGTTACATTTCCATAATCCTACCTTGACTTCTCTGTACATATCACTGCATGGACAGTATGTACTCACGTACAGAGGTACCAACCCTGCCCACACTGTTCATTCAATGATTCCCCATAATCATTTTATAGCGATTCAGACCTACAGAGTGCTGACATGTTCGAATCTCCAAATTGGAAGATCGGATGCATAACACCTGGAGCGCATGCTAATTTATGCAAAAATAGGTGAAAATAGGTGAAAACTGATCAAAAGATGCAGAGGGGGGGGGGGGGAGTGACCTATTATT
>WWET01005831.1:32728-58768 GCA_011038615.1 Limnodynastes dumerilii
TGTATGGTTGTGCCCTTATATTAAGGTTGACTATAATAAACGACATTCCGCCATTGACTTTCTGTCAGAGGGGGGGCATGGTGTTTGAGGCGCTGTAGCTCAGAATGTGTTTTACATATTAAGATAAAATTTTCACCAGGCTGCAGAGAGTCGTCTCCTGGTGCCACATGCCAAAATTTTGAATAAAATAATTAAAAATGAAAAAAACTGGAACAGAATAAATTGTAAAATGTTGCTGTTTTTTTCTACTAGGATGAGAGACACAGGCGCTGTATCACTTCAGGGGACCTCACGGAACAGTGGACAAATAAAAATAAAGTAGACTGTGTGTTTAACCAAAGCATACATTATTTATTACAATTTAATGTATGTTTTGCTTAATCACCCAGTCTAGTTTATTTTTATTTGCCCACTAATCCGTGAGGTCCCCTGAAGTGATACAGCGCCTGTGTCTCTCATCCTATTTTTTATCTTGTTATTTCCAAAGGTGTCGCATACCGTTGACAAGGGCTGTGTTACACTTCATCGCTCCCTCCGGATTTCAAGTGGTTTTTAAGCCAATTATCTTAAGCGCCAATCAAACAGGTCTCTTTCTCTTCTGTTTTTGTGTATATTGTTTTTTTCTAAAGCTATATTACATTGACATATAATTGGGAAGGCAGAACTCAGTGTACAGGGGGTATTTTTACTAGCTGTTTTTTTTGTTAGGTAGATAATGTTCCAGGGGAGTGCCTTTGGGGTGTGAGATTTCAGAGTAAATGAGAGGTTTTTTTTACTATTTAGGAAAATGTGCCCTATTATAGAGATAGGAGATTTCATAACGTTGTCCAGGGATGTCTGTCATGTGTGTCCACACTGTCATCATCAGGTCATTTGAACTTCAGCACACCGCAGTGCCCACATTCCCCCTGCATGGCCCTATGTCAATAGGATGCATTGCTTAAGATAGTGCATCAAGCTGGACACGGTTCAGCCCTGGGACCTAGCATTGGTTAACTCTCACACATGCTTCTACCTTTCTCTGTTTTCTTCACAGTCCACATGGCTGCTGCTGAGCAGTGAGTGGTAGCAGTGATAGCAGGGTCAGTACAGTTCCTGATGGTGACGCCCTTCTTCAGGTCAGGCAGTCACTGCTGCAGCAAAGGCCCCTGATAATCTACAGGCAAGCTAACTGTGAGGGACACAGAGCAATGCACATGAACACTGATCAGATCTGCTGGAGGGGCAGAGATAACCTGCAGGACTGTGATGTTGCCAGAAGCAGGCGGTAAGTGCAGGGGTGGCCCTAGGTTTTGCGGGGCCTTTGGCAACACAGAACAGGTTTGGCGGGGCCTTTGGCGACACAGACCCCCCCCCGGAAAAATCTCAACATGTGTATGATGAACTTTGTTGTACAAGTCAATACATGTCTAATATGATATTTTTTGGCCGATGAAGGGTGGACAAAATACTTGCCAGGTTCTAAAAACCTTCAAGATAAACAATTGAGACATTTATAACACCCAGGGGCTTTAATGAGAAACGACTTGGAATGAGATTTAAATGAAGTAATGACAGTAATTATCCTGTCTCGAATCTTAAAGACCGCATTTACGCAATCTACTTAACAAAACGATACGTAGATTACTTCGTAAAATAGTTACTACGCATGCGTAGTAGCTATTATCGGTAAATTAGGGACGTATTGCAATACATCCACTGGTGTGAATTCGGGTCTATATTAGCAATTGGGCTGCTGTTGGTGATGGGGGTTAATGTTCATAACGGGGGTTCAAGAAGAATCGCTGTTTCAAATGACATTCGTCTATGAAGCAAGCCTTTTGTAGAGGAAACAAGTATGCCAACCTGTTGCCAAGTGCATCACTGAAGCCCCTTTTGTCGACGGCCATTGGTTTAAGGCTAACTAATCTAAGATTATGATTATTATTATTTTTATTATTGTTATTATTTAATTTCTGTATATTTTTAAATCAAAATTTACCTGCTGCTGAAGTGCTTGGTTTATTAAACTGTTCATGTCCAATCTAAGGATGGGTGGGAGGGCTCAAGGACAATTTCATCTTGCACCACTTTCCATACGGGTCTGACTAACCTGATGAACAATAACAAGCCAACAAGACGTACACATCAAACCATGAGATAGAGAGTGGGTTGTGTTACTTCCACTTTAACGCTGAACACAGCCCCGGAGATGGCATTGCTCTCAGAAGGCTGGCAGCAGAGAGAATTGAAGATAAATAACTTATAATCGCTTCTGACAGCTAGTAACAGACACTGTCAGAAGCAGTCCTGGTTTTATATATACAAATATATAAGTTATGTTATTTTAAGATGAGATTGTGAGATTATGTGATGGGGCCTCTTCAAATTTATTGCCAAAGGCCCCGCAAAACCTAGGGCCACCCCTGCACTTACCGCCTGCTTCTGGCAACATCACAGTCCTGCAGGTTATCTCTGCCCCTCCAGCAGATCTGATCAGTGTTCATGTGCATTGCTCTGTGTCCCTCACAGTTAGCTTGCCTGTAGATTATCAGGGGCCTTTGCTGCAGCAGTGACTGCCTGACCTGAAGAAGGGCGTCACCATCAGGAACTGTACTGACCCTGCTATCACTGCTACCACTCACTGCTCAGCAGCAGCCATGTGGACTGTGAAGAAAACAGAGAAAGGTAGAAGCATGTGTGAGAGTTAACCAATGCTAGGTCCCAGGGCTGAACCGTGTCCAGCTTGATGCACTATCTTAAGCAATGCATCCTATTGACATAGGGCCATGCAGGGGGAATGTGGGCACTGCGGTGTGCTGAAGTTCAAATGACCTGATGATGACAGTGTGGACACACATGACAGACATCCCTGGACAACGTTATGAAATCTCCTATCTCTATAATAGGGCACATTTTCCTAAATAGTAAAAAAAACCTCTCATTTACTCTGAAATCTCACACCCCAAAGGCACTCCCCTGGAACATTATCTACCTAACAAAAAAAACAGCTAGTAAAAATACCCCCTGTACACTGAGTTCTGCCTTCCCAATTATATGTCAATGTAATATAGCTTTAGAAAAAAACAATATACACAAAAACAGAAGAGAAAGAGACCTGTTTGATTGGCGCTTAAGATAATTGGCTTAAAAACCACTTGAAATCCGGAGGGAGCGATGAAGTGTAACACAGCCCTTGTCAACGGTATGCGACACCTTTGGAAATAACAAGATAAAAAATAGGATGAGAGACACAGGCGCTGTATCACTTCAGGGGACCTCACGGATTAGTGGGCAAATAAAAATAAACTAGACTGGGTGTTTAACCAAAGCATACATTATTTATTACAATTTAATGTATGTTTTGCTTAAACACCCAGTCTAGTTTATTTTTATTTGCCCACTAATCCATGAGGTCCCCTGAAGGGATACAGCGCCTGTGTCTCTCATCCTATTTTTTATCTTGTTATTGACAAGGGCTGTGTTTCACTTCATCGCTTCCTCCGGATTTCAAGTGGTTTTTAAGCCAATTATCTTAAGCGCCAATCAAACAGGTCTCTTTCTCTTCTGTTTTTGTGTATATTGTTTTTTTCTAAAGCTATATTACATTGACATATAATTGGGAAGGCAGAACTCAGTGTACAGGGGGTCTTTTTACTAGCTGTTTTTTTTGTTAGGTAGATAATGTTCCAGGGGAGTGCCTTTGGGGTGTGAAATTTCAGAGTAAATGAGAGTTTTTTTTACTATTTAGGAAAATGTGCCCTATTATAGAGATTTCATAACATTGTCCAGGGATGTCTGTCATGTGTGTCCACACTGTCATCACAGGTCATGACATCAGGTCATTTGAACTTCAGCACACCGCAGTGCCCACAGTCCCCCTGCATGGCCCTATGTCAATAGGATGCGTTGCTTAAGATAGTGCATCAAGCTGGACACGGTTCAGCCCTGGGACCTAGCATTGGTTAACTCTCACACATGCTTCTACCTTTCTCTGTTTCCTTCACAGTCCACATGGCTGCTGCTGAGCAGTTGCCAGAAGCAGGCTGTAAGTGCAGGGGTAGCCCTAGGTTTTGCGGGGCCTTTGGCGACACAGACCCCCCCCCGGAAAAATCTCAACATGTGTATGATGAACTTTGTTGTACAAGTCAATACATGTCTAATATGATATTTTTTGGCCGATGAAGGGTGGACAAAATACTTGCCAGGTTCTAAAAACCTTCAAGATAAACAATTGAGACATTTATAACACCCAGGGGCTTTAATGAGAAACGACTTGGAATGAGATTTAAATGAAGTAATGACAGTTTTCATTATCCTGTCTCGAATCTTATAGACCGCATTTACGCAATCTACTTAACAAAACGATACGTAGATTACTTCGTAAAATAGTTACTATGCATGCGTAGTAGCTATTATCGGTAAATTAGGGACGTATTGCAATACATCCACTGGTGTGAATTCGGGTCTATATTAGCAATTGGGCTGCTGTTGGTGATGGGGGTTAATGTTCATAACGGGGGTTCAAGAAGAATCGCTGTTTCAAATGACATTCGTCTATGAAGCAAGCCTTTTGTAGAGGAAACAAGTATGCCAACCTGTTGCCAAGTGCATCACTGAAGCCCCTTTTGTCGACGGCCATTGGTTTAAGGCTAACTAATCTAAGATTATGATTATTATTATGGAGACCTGCCCAACTTTCGGGAGTCTCCCGGATATTCCAGAAGAGTCTGCAACCCTGGACTACTCTATTGGAGATTGTATAATCTACTTTACAGAAGCCTAGAGACACCCACACACACATACACTCACACCCACACACTCACACACTGTCACACACACAACCACGCACTCACACATTCACACACACACACACAATCACACCCGCACAAACTCACACACACGCTTACACCCACACACACACACACACACACACACACTCACACAAACATAAAAAGTAGTATAGGCTGCTGCAATTACACCCCTGGACTTAAACATGACCTGGTGATCATGTTTTGATGTAAACAGTACTTTAATTCATCTGCGCTCTGAATTTACTGTATAGTTGTGCCCAGTTACGTCTTTCCCAAAAATAGAAAATTAAATTATCAATCATTAACCTCAATAATTAGATTAACAATCATTTAGCTGTTTGCATTTTCCTTACTTTACAGTGCAACATGGTTTGTCTACACTATGACATCATTTGCTTTAACTCTCAAATGCTAAATTAGTCACAAATACTTAACATCTTTCATTTTAAACTAAAAACAACACTTAGAGTTAAGCCAATTTTTTATGTTGATTCAACATTCAAAATCTTTTTGCACCATATTCCCTGCCAGTTAGTATGGTTTTGCTGGAGGAAGGAATTTCACCAACTTTTGTGGTTTCTTTCAAAAATAAATTTTAATTATTTATTATTAAATAATTAAATTACTGCTTCCTGTATACAGGAAGCAGTAATTTAATTATTTAATAATAAATAATTAAAATTTATTTTTGAAAGAAACCACAAAAGTTGGTGAAATTCCTTCCTCCAGCAAAACCATACTAACTGGCAGGGAATATGGTGCAAAAAGATTTTGAATGTTGAATCAACATAAGAAATTGGCTTAACTCTAAGTGTTGTTTTTAGTTTAAAATGAAAGATGTTAAGTATTTGTGACTAATTTAGCATTTGAGAGTTAAAGCAAATTATGTCATAGTGTAGACAAACCATGTTGCACTGTAAGTAAGGAAAATGCAAACAACTAAATTATTGTTAATCTAATTATTGAGGTTAATGATTGATAATTTAATTTTCTATTTTTGGGAAAGACGTAACTGGGCACAACTATACAGTAAATTCAGAGCGCAGATGAATTAAAGTACTGTTTACATCAAAACATGATCACCAGGTCATGTTTAAGTCCAGGGGTGTAATTGCAGCAGCCTATACTACTTTTTATGTTTGTGTGTGTGTGTGTGTGTGTGTGTGAGTGTGTGCATGAGTTGTGTGTGTGTGTGAGTGTGTGCGTGAGTGTGTGTGACTGTGTGTGAGCATGTGTGAGTGTGAGTGTGTAAGTGTACGTGTGTGTGTATTAAGCCAAAAATAATCTACAAAATATACTAATAAAGTGCTGAATATTCATTAATTAATTATGACAACCAAAAACTTCCTTAATTTTTTTGCACTGTATTAGAATACTTTAGCATTTTTTTTAATTTAATTTAATTTAATTTTGCATTGTTACTGAAGTGCTTGCAGAAAGCCGGTTGCAGTCCCCTCAACGATGATATGCTTTCAGAAATAGAGACAGCTGAAAGTTACTTATCGGCTGTCTCTCTTTTGAATAGGGAGCCTTTTTAGAATTATTTATTTATCAATAGGTGAGTATAGCGATCATCATAATTGCCCATTCCCATTCCGTTTAATGTTGAATGGGGGATTACTGTTAGGCTCTTAGGAAGGTAGGGTTAGGGTTAGGCTATAGAGAAGGGGGTATTAGGGTCAGGCTAGGGAGAAGGGAAGGTTAGGGTCAGGCTGTGGGGAAGGGAGAGTTAGGGTCAGGCTAGGGAAAAGGGAGGGTTAGGGTCAAGCTGCGGGGAAGGGAGGGTTAGAGTAATGGAAGGGGAGGGTTAGTGTTAGAGGCCCGCATTATCGGCGACTTCCATGCGTATTTTTAAGTACATTTAAACTGCACATGTGTATTAACTTTTTATACGCAGTCAACATGACTATACGTGCAGAAGTGCCTAGCGGACGGACTTGGGAATTGGACGTGGGAAATTCCGCACGGAACTCCCACGGAAATATACGCACGGAGGAAATTACATAGAAATGGGCGGGGGGGCATTTAAATGAGGGGAAGTGAGCGCAATTATAAAGATACGAAAAAAGGGAAGTGGGCATGAAAGATACGCACGAACGGAGGACACATACGCTATTAAATGGCAGCAGAGAGTTAGGGCTAGTCTATGGAGACGGAAGTCTGCGAGAGGACGGATAAGCAAGGGGAGTGACTGGGGTTTTGGTGGGTGTAACTTGCTCCGTCCGTGCGTATATTTATGCTCTGATCGCAGCACAGAAGTCTAAATACAGGCCAGAATTAGGGGAAGGGGTGGGGTTAGTTTTTAGGCTTACTTATCGGCGCACCATGTTCGGCGCTCTGGGGATCGATTACTATGCCTCATGGAGGCATAAGTAATCAATATTCCATCTAGTTCAAAACTGGCTGTGAGAGACCAACACCCCCAGAAAGCATAACCACTATTTTTATGCGATTGAAAATGATGGAAAAATGTAAACAAATAAAATAAATTATTATTCTTCATTGATGAATAAATGAAAATACATGATTACTAGAATATTTTTTAAAACCAACTCCAATTACGATGTATAAACAGCATTCTCATGTGTATAGTGTTACGCTCAGAAGGCTGCATGCTGATTCCATAGTCTGATATAGGTTGTCAACGCTAACTTACCATTTAAAAATATAAATATAATTCATTGGGTGCAATTAGTGAAATCAAACATTGGGCTGGATCCAGACCTTGTTAAGTGCATTAACTTAGTTACTCCTGGGCTAAACCATGTTAATAATAATAATAATAATAATAATAAAAAAGAGATAAAAATAAAAAAATCAACATTTATTTCTCACATTGCAACATCATTTGTCCAGGTGCTGATTAGCACCTTTTCATACTGTTTGCTCCTAACTCTGGTTCATCCAGGTATCATGGTGTATTGATGTCAAATACATATTTTTGATAAATATGGTGGATTGTTTTTGTCATATTTCTTCCACCTCCCAAGAGTCTGTTTCACTTTTAGGACCGGATAAAGACTCCTGCACACTTTCCGTACGTGCGGGAATCTGTCATACAACATAGAGAGGGACGTGCAAGCCCCCTGTCACTCCCCCTTCTCTCGTGCTGGCTTTATGGCAGCTTACGCTTCCATAAGCCTCCGGTGTAGCGATCTGTACGACCGCTAATTTGCACAGTTGTGGGATACCCCTCCCACACTGTACAATTACCATGTCTCCCCCGCCCACTTTACTGGGCGGAGGAGAAGCACAGGCCCATTTCTTTGGAAATGGCATTATGCAGATCTAGTGTCTGTACAATGATAGGTAGTGTTCTTAACGTAACACTAGCTTGACATCAGGAGGACGCTTGTGCCCACCAGTCACTTTAATCTTTCAACTATTAATAAACTGGGTGCAAACCATTAAAACAATGAATGGTAGAAGATTGTCGTTATGTGTTACTGTCTTTGAAAAAATGTTTTCAGCAAAGCCACCTTGACATCAGAGTTCTGTAGACTATATATGATGGGATTTATTATGGGGGTAATTGTTGTATAGAAAGCAGAGAACACAAAATGAAGGACATCAGAATATGAAGGTAACAAAAGATCTAACACAGCTGATGTATAGTACAAGATGATGACGGAGAGGTGGGATGAGCAGGTGGAGAAGGCTTTTCTTCTTCCTTCACTGGACTTCATGTGCAAGATGACCGAGAAAATGTTTATGTAGGAAATAACAGAATATGAAACTGGAACAAGTCCAAGTAAGAATGATTCTAAAGGAATTACTATATAAAGCAGTTCATAGGAAGTACAGGGGGCTATAGTCATAGATTTTACATCACAGAAAAACTGCTGAATTGTGTTAGAGTGACAGGTGGACATATGTAATACTGAGAGTGTGAGGAACAATGAATTTATCCAGGCTGTCACCCAGAATCCCATAGTCATCAGGGTACAGTTTCTCTTACTCAGGATACGGTGATAGTGTAAGGGTAGACAGATAGCGACATATCGGTCATATGCCATAATAAATAAGACAATATCCTCCACAGAGATCGCTACAAAGTAAAAGTAAAACTGTGTAAAACATTCTGCCAGAGAGACAATATTATTTCCCGATAACAAGATGTAGAGAAATTTAGGGACAGTGACCGTTGTGTATAACATGTCTACAAATGACAAATTGCAAATGAAGAGATACATTGGATAATGTAAATGTGGATCCAGGGATATTACTGTGATTATAGAAGAATTCACCAAAACTCCAACCAAATATATCAAGAAAAATAAACTTGAAATGATTGTCTTGCTTTTAGGATGATCAGATAATGCCAGAATGTGAAAATATCTCACCGATGTCTCATTCTCCATTAACATTTTCTCCAGAATGTGAAAATATCTCACCGATGTCTCATTCTCCATTAACATTTTCTTGAAATTTTAGAAAAAAATGTGACAGATTGTCATTGTAATTGTATAACTTCTTTCTGACTCGCCATTCTCTCCATCCCCTCTCTGACTAGGTCTCATACAAAATGTTTCACCCAAATAAAATCTGGACAGGCCCATCTGCTTTTACAATATGAGTAGCTCATTGTTAATATGACCTGTTGATATTGGGTTTAATACAGATTTTTTGAGTTACAACAGAAGTAGGTGAAATCCTCACTTTAGCATAACCATTCTTAATGATGGGGAAGACTATGCAACCGGAATTAGCGCAGGGAAGTGGTGTTTTCTAGCCAGGGCAGGCCCTAGCCAATTTAATGCCATAGCCAAGATTTGGTTGGTGTCCCCTAGTAGAAAAGGGTGTGGGTCCCCGCTTAGAATGGCCCTATTTCGATAGGCCCGTTCTCTTCCAGCCAGTTTCAAACTGGCTTGAATTTCAATTGCATATGCCTCAATAAGGCATAGCAATCGATCCACGAAGCACTGAATTTTTGGTGCTCCGAATGGTAAGAAAAAAAAACCCCCCACTCCTTTCCCTAATTATAACCCTAACCCTCCCCGCTCATTACCCTAACCCTCCCTTCCTGGCAGCCTGACCCTAACCCACCATCTCCCGCAGCCTGATCCTAATTATCCCTTCCCTGCAGCCTGACCCTAACCTTCCCTCCCTTGCACCCTGGAGAGGTTACTCACCTTTCCCTGCAGTCTGGCGGTAGCAGCATGGCGGCAGGTATAGGTCCCCACTTAGAATGGCTCTATTTCAATAGGGCCGTTCTCTCCCAGCCAATTTCAAAATGGCTGGGATTTCTATTGCATATGCCTCAATGAGGCATAGCAATCGATCCACAGAGCCCCGAGCTTTTGGTGCTCCGAATGGTAAGAAAAAAAAATCACCACTCCTTTCCCTAATTCTAACCCTAACCCTCCCTTCCTGGCAGCCTGACCCTAGTCCTCCCTTTCTGGCAGCCTGACCCTAACTATCCCTTCCCTGCAGCCTGACCCTAACCCTCCCTTCCCAACACCCTGGACAGGTTACTCACCTTCCCCTGCGGTCCGGCGGTAGCAACACAGAAGCAAAATATCGGCGGTGGCGGTATTTCCGAATAAGAATGAGTGAGTATGCCGATTGACATACTCACTCATTCGAAAAAGAAAAATTATAAAGCGTGCAGTATTCGAAATAGGAACATCCGAAAATAAACTTTCGGATGTCCCTATTTTGCAAAGAAGAGTTTCTGACCGAGGACTGACAGCGGTAGAAAATGAGCTTTGCTATTAGAGGGTTACAAGGTGCCTGGGTAAGCAGCTGACTGATCAGCACCGCTCAGCTTTACAAAGGGGAGGAGCTGCTACACATGCTGGTTTTTTTTCTGCACTGGGGTTCCTCCTCCAGACAAGATGGCCACTATAGGTGACTCACCTATACTATCTATAGCTAGGGCCTGTCCTGTTTCTAGCTCAACTCTAAATGATAGTTTTCAGTTTAAAATGAAAGCTGTTCGGTTTTTGGTGTTAGTCTAAAGTTTAAGGTAAGTAAGGGCAAAGCAGGTGCAAGTGTAGACCTGAGCAAAACCATGAACTGCAAGATAAGGTAAATTTTTAATGTGTAATATGTAGAAAACATGAGGAATAATTATGTAACATAAAATAAAAAACATTTACCTGACTAAGATGCCCTGTGATAAAATGGTGCCTCACACAATTTGTATAAATTAATTTGTTTACAGGATTATCTAAAAGATAAAGAAAAAGATGGACCAACGTTTATTCACCTCAGGAACTCCAAATATTCCAAAATTACAAAAGATATTGGGGCTGATTCAGAGTTACACTTCCACCTTTTTTTAGGTGCAAGTGTAGACCTGAGCAATACCATGTTGAATTGCAAGGGGAGGCAGATTTAAATTGTAAAACCAGAAATAAAATTAGGAGGTGAAGTTTCTCAGCTCAACTCTGTTTTATAGAATAAACATAACATAATGCAATATTTTAGTTCTATGTGTAAAAGTAATGTATTTTCCCTGCATGCTAATTTTTTTTAAATTAATTAACACCATGGTTGCCGACTTTTGGCAGCTTCTCTCCGGGAGAACCCGGAGAGAAGCTTGCGCCGCATGCGGGGGGCGGGGCTTAATGACGCTATTTATGCAAAGCGCGTCATTAGGCTCCGCCCCCTGGCTCATACGGCCCCGTTTTTACTTAAATTAGGGGTCGGGACGGGGCTTGATGCCGCAAATTGCGTCATCAAGTCCCTTCCTGTGCCTAGCAACACTAGTATACTAGTGTTGCTAGGCACAGGAAGGGACTTGATGACGCAATTTGCGGCATCAAGCCCCGTCCCGACCCCTAATTCTATGCAATATTTGAGTTCAGTGTGCAAAAGTAATGTATTTTCCCTGCACTTAAAAGATTTAAGATTAATTAGCCCCCTTTACTTTGCAAAATGGTATAGCTGAGATGTACGCTTGTACCTGTTTTACACTTACTCCCAAACTCTAATTCCAGGCCTTGGTTTATATAATGCTGAAAAATTCTAATTGGAAAAATGATTTATTATTAATACATAATAAAAGGAAGACAAAATATTTAAAATGTTATGTAAAACATAATCATATTTAAAAGAGTAATATATATCTTTAAGATGATATAGAATAAAATCAATTGCACATGTATTCAGGTACAAATTGAAGCTAAAATTAAAAAATAAATAAAAAATAAATATATCTAAAAATACATAACATTCAAAATGAACTGCATATATAGTCTCACCTATCACCAAGGTGACGCTATGGGGCTGATTCAGAGTTTTAGCGGATGCGTAAGTCGCAATCGCTAAAACGTGCTATTCAGAGGTGCGTGTTTCAGTAGAAACACGCACCTCTGAATTGGCCGTATTTCTAAATATAGTATTTCTATAGTGCCCCCCTATGTTAAATACTTAAATAATGCAAATACCCCGTCCCTTTCATTATAAAAATATTACAGTGCCCACATGAAAAAAAATAAAAAAAACATGACATGTGCCCCTTAAAAGTAAACAAGAAGTAAAAAAAGCCATGTCCTTGTCCCCTTGTTTAAAAAAATAAAATAGTGGCCACATACTTTAAATAATATAACCATCGTCATGTGCCCCGACGCCATGTGCCCCGACATCCCAACGCTAATGACAGGTCTACTGTCATTGGGGTATATTTATACCCTTTGTGACACTGAATTCTCGTTCTCATGATAACTGTGGCAGTGCCCAAAGGGTATAAATATACCCCAATGACAGTAGACCTGTCATTAGCGTTGGGATGTCGGGGCACATGGCGTCGGGGCACATGACGATGGTTATATTATTTAAAGTATGTGGCCACTATTTTATTTTTTTAAACAAGGGGACAAGGACATGGCTTTTTTTACTTCTTGTTTACTTTTAAGGGGCACATGTCATGTTTTTTTTATTTTTTTTCATGTGGGCACTGTAATATTTTTATAATGAAAGGGACGGGGTATTTGCATTATTTAAGTATTTAACATAGGGGGGCACTATAGAAATACTATATTTAGAAATACGGCCAATTCAGAGGTGCGTGTTTCTACTGAAACACGCACCTCTGAATAGCACGTTTTAGCGATTGCGACTTACGCATCCGCTAAAACTCTGAATCAGACCCATAGCGTCACCTTGGTGATAGGTGAGACTATATATGCAGTTCATTTTGAATGTTATGTATTTTTAGATATATTTATTTTTTATTTATTTTTTAATTTTAGCTTCAATTTGTACCTGAATACATGTGCAATTGATTTTATTCTATATCATCTTAAAGATATATATTACCCTTTTAAATATGATTATGTTTTACATAAAATTTTAAAATTTTTAATATTATTGGACATTGTTATCCCGATACTCTCCATTTGCAACATTAAGGAAAACAACTGTTGCTATCCTTTACGAAAAAACCTGCTGGATACGGAGCAATTATCATAGCCTGTACACACAGCTATACGGAGATCCAACTCCAATATAGAGAGCCGCCTACTGATCCTCTGGGACTTTCCCTCCCCCCTAGCCCCGACGAGTCGGAGCCACGGAAGGCTAATTCCCGTCAGGACACGTGCAGCTCCCAGCCGACAGACGCTCCTATACCACGGCTCTGTTCCGACAGAGTAACGGAGATCTTATCATTTACTGAGATTTAAAATAGACAGACACGGACGCGTGTCTGTCAGCGGGTAAGCCCGCTTTATTCATTATATCTGTTCAGCTGATTATTACAGAGTTGCTCCCTTATATCCAGCACTTCTCCATAAATATTTGTTGCTAAGGAGAAATACAAAATATCTTCTTATATTTTCTTCTGGACTTTTATTGATGTTATTCAGAATTGTTGTTTGGGATAACTGTCCATATTTTTAATTGAGTTTTTTACTTAATAAATTAATGTTTTGAGATCAATTATTGAGCGTGAATATTGGTTTAGATGAGTCAGTAGCGCAGTAATTGTGTATGTTTTAATAAAATTTAAAATATTTGTCTTCCATTTATTATGTATTGATCATAAATCATTTTTCCAATTAGAATTTTTCAGCATTATATAAACCAAGGCCTGGAATTAGAGTTTGGGAGTAAGTGTAAAACAGGTACAAGCGTACATCTCAGCTATACCATTTTGCAAAGTAAAGGGGCCTAATTAATCTTAAATCTTTTAAGTGCAGGGAAAATACATTACTTTTGCACACTGAACTCAAATATTGCATAGCTTTTTGTTCAATCTATGATAAAGAGTTGCGCTAAGAAACTTCACCTCTTAAATATAATTTTGCTTTCATAATATTAAATTGCATCCCCTTACAGATCAACATGGTATTACTCAGGTCTACACTTGCACCCAAAAAAGGAATAAGTGCAACTCTGAATCAGCCCCCAAGTCTCTTTTTATAATATAAAATCATTCCTGTGAAACTGAGATACAAGTATGTACTTACCTTAACATAAACAATAAATATATGTGACTCTGGCGCCAAGATATAAAAAATATATATACATAAAATATAAAAAGTAAATAAACTGACTTATTGATACTAACAAATTTACACATTTTATTGTTACAAAAATAAAAACATATTAGTACCCTTGTGATACAATACCCTAATCAACCAATACCCTGGCCACAGGTAGAAGTAAAAATAAAATGAAAAAGTGATCCGGAGGTGCAGAATAATGGACTGGAGCTTAAAATGCAAACAGTCTCTATAATGACACACTTGATTTGATAATGACACGTAAGTGATGTTAAGTCCCAAATGAATAGGGTGTCATACACTTGTCCAGTGGGTGAATACTTACAAAGGGAGTCCAATAGAGATGTATACTCACAAATGAGATTATTATAGTTGTCAGATGAACTCTAATTAGAGTTAGATTACCTTAACATATTTCATCATAAAAGTGATAACTATATAGTAATCACTGTAATGTAATGTTCCCTCCAACAGGATATAAGTCTGAGAACATAGAGGGTTATTTATATTCTGATCATCTCTGCACAATGTCCCACATCAGAGAAAATCCTGACCTCTGGGGAAATTATGCTGTCTGTACTGTAAAATAAATAGTAAAAGTAAATGAATAAATAAATAGATAAAAAAGAAAGAAAACTGTAGCTACAGTTTAGTAATATAGAAAATAGTAGACTTTCTTTTTTTTACATATCTAACACTATAATCATATATTAATCATAAATTACATACATTAAAGCTACTGTAAGCATAGGTATAATGCAACACAAAGGGCCATATCCAAACTTTTGAGATCTTCTTATCTTTAACCGAATCGGACTAAAGTTGCTTTTCCAATAGTTCATGCTGTGTGAGAAACTGCGCTAGTTTGTTTTAGAAGACATTCCCACCCATCCAGACCTAGGAGCACTGGCAAGTCCTCGCGGGCGGGTGGCTGAGATCTCATGTTGCCGTTCTCTCTTAGTCAGTGGACAGTATACACGTTCACTCATTCTGTAAACCCTTCAACAGCTTTTGAGAAAGAAAATTGAAGGTAGTCCCTAGTTGTTGAAAATCCACCAGTGTGAGCGGGAATGGTTACCAGGAACGGATAAGTAATAGACCTTAGTAGGAAGTTTCCTGTTAGACCAGTCCCCTAATGAGGTCGCCTCATGAATAAATGTTTTTTTATTTAAACTTACACCTGTCGCTCCTGAAGCTGATTCTTATGATGAGCAGGACATTGCAGCTGCTTAGGGATTGGCTGTCAGTTGCCAGGGGGAGGTCCTGTGGCTCTGTTGCAACAGCTGGTTCCACCCCCTAGCAACTGACAGACAATCTTTAAGCAGGTACAGCAAATTTTTCATCAACCCAATCTTGTTGTTTACTGCAGAAGCCTTTGAGACTTTAGGAAAGGTGTGTACCACTCCCATTTCACTTGAGACTAAGAGGCCTCTGCAGTACAGTACTGACAACGGATGCTTCTAATGAGTGGGGTGCTGCTTAGGGATTGTCTGTCAGTTGCCAGGGGGCAGTCCCAGCCATTGCTATGGAGTGACAGGTCCACTCACTGGTAACTGACAGCCAATTCTCAAGCAGCTGCAGCATCCGCACATCATGAAGATCAGAAGTGTCATTGTCACGTCACATCATCCAATCTGAGAGTGCTGCAGAAGATGGGGGAAGAAAGGTAAGTGAATATAAGACTTGGATATTAAATGGAAAAATGTGGAATAGGGACTGGAGATAAATGGGATATATTGATACAGGGACAGAATAATAAGGCTGGACTCATACAAATGGAAGAAATGGAAGGCTGAACACAAACAAGGGGCAGAAATGGCTGGCTGGCCACATACTGTATAAGGTCAATAATAGATGACTGGGAATAGAAGTAATGTTTCTTAGTTCAACTCTAATTTATAGATTTAACATGAAGCTATGCAGTATGTGAGTTCTATTTGCAAAAGTAAAGTGTTTTTCCTGCATACAATAGATTTACAATGAATTATCACCCCTTATTTTGAAAAATGGATCAGCCAAGCTGTACAATTGCATCTGTTTTGCCCTTACTGCCAAACTCTGCATCAGCCCCTTCCCCTTTTCAATAGACTGTAGCTTGAAGTAGCGAGAATACCATTAATAATATATTTGGTGAGTGCAGAGCACCAAGCTGTTTACACAATGTGGTCACACTTCTATTGACAGTTTCCAGTTCTTTAAATACTTGGTGTAGGACACAATATTTACAGTATTTAATATAGCTCCCCTGACATCCACCTTGTATCAAGTAATTACCTAGATGTCTAACAGCTGTTATTGCTTGGTTAGGACTTGGCTTTAAAACCTTATGTCAATATTTAGTGTATTACTGGCCAGCAGAGGGAAACATCAGTTGAAAAATGTAACATATATTGCAATATGTGGAGCTAACATTCCCTGTAAAGCTTAAAGTATCTAAAATAGCATTAATAATGTATTTAGTGAATGCAGAGGATAACATATATTTTTGTTTACAACATGTGGTCACAGCCCAGTCTTCTTTATATTTATTAAGTACTTTGGTTATAGCAAAATACTTTATAGACTTTTATTTGTTCATTAGTTTTGCCTTGCATTTTTTGCCTGCCATTGCATGTTGGATTAGCCTTGCCTGCCACTGATATGGCTATCGATAACTGTGCTAATCACACCCACTTTCCTGGTGGCCCTGCCTACAGTTGATTTGATCCCATCTACATGAGGCCACTTCCAGAAATTTTTCCAATGTCCACTTTATTTTCCAAGTCCGCCTATTTCAATAACAGATGTGTGATAACACCCTTTCTAAAGTTTTCCCAATTAATCCTGTTTTATCAGACTCTTCAGGATGAAGGGAACTGCTAGTTAGGTCAAGGGCCCTGATGGCTATCTGGGGATTACCAATGAACCTGTAGATTATTATTATCGCTTATTTATATAGCGCCACAAAGGGATTGATCCAGACCTACAGCCGCCGCACTATTCACGGCAGCCATATGCGTAAGAATGGTATTTCTGCTGCTCTGTGCATGTGTCGGGCAGATGTTGTCCTGGCGTAGCTAGGGAAACCCGATCCTTAGGATCGGGTGTCCCTAACTGTTGTGTACTTACGGCGAGGGGGCGTTCCTCGCCGTAACTACGCAACCGTTATGAAAGGAAGGCGGGGGAAGGTAAGTAGATGAGGGAGGGAGGGCAAGTTAGGGCAGTTACGACCCTGTGGCCGGCATAATTACCTACTGTTACGCTGGCATAACAGTAGGTAATTACGCCGGCCACAGGGGAAGTGTCGGGGGAGTGCTCCAGAGCTACGCTGCCGTACTTACGGCCAGCGGGCCAGAGTAGCTCTGAATCAGGCCCAATATGTCTGCAACGCTCTACAGAGAACATTAGACATTCACATCAGTCCCTGCTCCTATTGAAACTACACAGTAAGGTCCCTTTCATATACATACACACATCCACTAGGATTAATTTAGTCATCAGCCAATCACCCAACTGTTTTTGGTGTGTTCGAGGAAACCCATGGAGACACGGGGAGAACATACAAACTTCACACAGATAAAGCCTAGTCCAGGAATCAAATTTATGACCTCAGTGCTGTGAGGCACAAGTGCTACTCACTGAGCCACCAAGCTGAACTTAATCCTATAGGGTCAGGGGGAAGGAGGCGCCAGGCTGGATTGAGAATGAATTACAAATGTTAACACTTTGTAGTGGAGATCCACACCCAGCCACAGCCTTACTAAGGTATTCCCCATTAATGTCTTCATTAACAAAAAATGATAGCAAGGGTTCGAAAGGTGCATAACTGCCAGCCATGCATAGGATAGCGAGCAATGCATCTCCTTTGTATTCATTATACCACTTACATTTTCTTAATGATTAAGATAAAAACACTGGCAAAGAAACTTTCCTTGAAATGCTGATTTTAAGAATTGACATAAATAAATCAGAATAGATTGAAAAACAGGTAAAGAAAAAATCCATTATTAAAAAGCTTACTTATAAAATTGGCAGTTACATTAAAAATACAACAAAAAATAAAACAAAAAACAAGAGTTGCCATTTTTGAGAAGCTGATTTACAGAAATAACATTTACATTAATAAATTACAGACAGCAATTAAAAAAGCAGCACTATTTGACAGAATCGACATGAACATAGGTCATATTTAAATAGTGTTAATAAAAGAGGCAATCAGTGGTGTCATTATTGAAAAGCTTATTAACAGAATTGACAATGACATAGATACATTTTAATAAATTGAAAATACACACAGAGTAATGTTATTGAGAAGCTGATTTACGGATCTGACATAGACATCCAAGACCATATTCAGACTAAAGGACGTATAACATATACGTCCGGAGTTTAGTGTTTTTTACTACTGTGCATGCGTAGTAAATTGTTTAAGTAATTTACGTTTATTTTACTTACTTAAATTGCGTATATGTGGTCTTTAAGACCGCATTTACGCAATCTACGTAAGGAAAAGATACGTAGATGACATAAAAAATTTACTACGCATGCGCAGTAGTAAAAAACGATAAACTCCGGACGTATATGTTATACGCCGGTAGTCTGAATATGGTCCACAGTAGCTATATTTGAAGAGAGTGAAAAAACATTCTTTTTTATATTGAAAAGCATATTGACAGAATTGACATTGACATCGCTAAATTTGAATACAGTGAAAACAACAAGGAAACAAAGTTTTTTCTTGTTATATTGAAAAGTTGATTTACATATTTCACAAATGTATACAATTTACTTACACTGATATAATGGAGAATAAAGTGAAACGAGCAGCCCAATGAGATGGCATGTGCATAGTTAAATAATGAATAAACAGAATGTGTCACGTGGGCTTGATTCAAGATATACGTCAATAGATAGGAGAGTAACCATTTATTTACATTAAAAAAAAAAATTCTTTATTTTTTAATGTCAGACACCTTAACTACTAATCTTGGTGGTGCGGAAATTGGAGAAATTCTAGGACCGGATTCAGAGATCCATTTTTTGAAAGTACGCAATTATACGCATGCAAGCCACAAGGCAACACCCATGACACTCCCTATAGGCTGTGTTGTCGGTGACTTACGCCACCATAGAGCACCCGTATATATACGTGTGCATTTATGTGCGTATAATACTTACGTACGTGCGTATCTAACTAACCGCGCCTTCAAATGGTCATTTAAATGCCTCCCCCCACCCATTTTCTCGTAACTTGTCAGCACGGATTTTAACCACGCCCCTTCGCACGTATGTCCCCAAGTGCGAATCACACGCACGTGACTAACGGACTGCCGTGCATAAATTCAAAGTAAATAGTGTAAATAAAGTTACTACGCATGCACAGTTACTCCAATCCTAAAAATACTCCACCACTCCACGTGAAAACGGATCTCTGAATCCGGTCCTTAATCTCTAACCATGCGCCTGTCCAACTGTTGATAAATTACTCTCGGCCTGTTGCATCGATTTTCCTTTTGCGTTTCCCATGTTACTTATCTAATGCGGAAGATTTCCGTATGTATTTAAAGAACAAATGGGGGGAATATCTTGATAACAATTTGGAACATTGGGATAACCCGATCTTGTTCAGGGGAACATCAGAGGTAGTCATGAGGGGTTATATCATAGCCTTTATGGCACGAAAAAAAGACTCTTGCTAACATACAATCCCTTCAACAATTGGTTTCATCCACTTTTAGAGCCTTTACGGATAACCGCCCAGCTGATTTGCTGGCAGAATACAGACAGGCCAGACAATCTCTGGTTACATACTTGAGAGCCCAGCCCCAGCATAACAGATTATACTAAACAAAAATTTTATCGGTGGGGCAACAAGCCAGGCTTAGGGTGTGGAAAAAGAGAAGCATGGTTGCTGCACTACGTAATGCCTCAGGAGCTATCATTACAAAGTCACAACTTATTTTAAAAAAATTCATGATTATTATAGTCAATTGTATAATACTATCCCCTCACATATTGCGCTTCAGGATACTTTCATATCTTCGGCCAACCTGCCAAAAGAATTTTAGAAAAAAGAAATGCTTTGGAAGACGATGGGCCGTATCCAGAGATCCGTTTTTGAGAGTAGTTAAGTGTGTATTTTTAGGATCAGATTAACATCCCATGCGTAGTAACTTTATGTATGTAGTTTACATTGACTATACAAACGTAAGTGCCTAACGTGTGAATCGCACTTGGGGACATACACACGGAAATCAGATGTACGGAAAAATTTACATAAAAGTGGGTGGGGTGAGGCGTTTAAATGAACGTATGGAGGCGGGGTTATCAAGAATCGCATTGACGGAGCACATATACGCACGTAAGTACACACGTATAGAACAGAGTGGTCTAGGGGCTCGTAAGTCACTGACAGCACGTCCGGGAGAGGGGAGTGTCAGGGTTGTTGGTGGGTGTTTCCTTGCTCCATTCATGCGTATAATTGTGTGCTTTTAAAAAACGGATCTTTGAATATTACGGAGGAGAAACATACAGCTGCGATTAAACAGCTTCAAAATAATAAAGCACCTGGGCCAGATGGCTTCTCTAACAAATATTATAAAATCCTTCAGTCTCAGCTTCCTCATTACTGGAATTATATTGAGAAATTCACCATCACTCTCCTTCATTTGATAACTTTAATGAATCTCACACTATTATCCTGCTCAAACCGAGCAAGGACCCCCAATTAGAAGCATCATACAGACAAATCACCCTTCTTAATGCAGACTGTAAGCTTTTGGCCAAAAAAATGGCTACACGATTGCAGGATATACTTCCATCCCTCTTCACTGAGCGTCAATTGTGCTTTGTCAAGGGGAGACATTCAGTGAAACCATTAATAGTTATGATCTGGTGTTGTTTAACTAATTAACAGCCAAATTATGGGTGGTGTGCTTCAAGCTTTTTTACCATAGTCATGTAACAGTCATGTAACAGGTGGTATAGCGTTTCTTGTTCATTGTTCCCTGCAGATCAGTACGTAATTACCCGCTAAACTGCGAAAAATAGCACAGAGGCGAATGTTAGTTAACTATACAGCGATTAATATGCGAATATTCGCAAATATACTTTAATATTTTTCTGTTTCGACAATACATTGTTAAAGTTCTTGTGGTAACATATAACTTGTTTCGGTTATTGTTACTCTTCATGCTATTGTTACTTTGCAAACACAACTGAAGTTGTTACAATGTTATTGTTACAATGATATTGTGCTATTTACTTTGCTTTGTCTTAATAAAATAAATATTAAAAAAAAAAAATTCTGGATACAGGATATATTTTTCACTACATGGACTGCATGGCGTGCATACTAAACCTAAAAGGAAATCACTGTAACTTTTTGGGAGTTGGAAATATCCCACCCACTTCTTTGTTGTAAAAAATAATAATTCTTTATATTTATTTATTATAACCAAAACACTCGGCCGCACTCATCTCAGCGTGAGATGCACTCCCCTCAGAATGCAAGCAGTCCCTGCAATGTGTTGTATTCTGGTCTAGATCACCGTTACGCACGCAGTCATTCTGGACATGCAAATGTGAAGCAAAGCAGAGATATGAAACGCCATCAAGTATATGGTCCAGTCTGGATCAGGCTCAAAAGGAGAAAATCTGCACCTTGGTAAAACCATATTAAGCTGCAAATTTAAAATGTGCAAAAAGAGTTGAGAGGTGATGTCTTGTAGATCCACTTTAATTTACCATTTAAAAATATAGATGTGCACTATTTGGGTTCAATTAGTGAAATCAGCCATCATTTTTCCAGCATGCAAAAAAATAAAAAATAAAAATATGAATTAACTTTCTCTCCTCACATTGCAGCGTGATTTGTCCAGGTGCAGATTAGCACCTTGTAGTACTGTTTGCTCCTAACTCTGCTTCATTAAGGTATCAAGGTGAATAGATGTCAAATACATACATGACTTCCACCTCTCAAGAGTCTTTTTCATCTTCAGTACTTTCATTTTTGAACCATTAATAATCTGGGTGCAAACCATTAAAATGATGACCGGGAGATGACCACTCATTTAGTGGTTAATGTGTCTCTGAAAAAATAATCTCACCAGAGCCAGCTTGACATCATAGTTCTGTAGGCTGTATATGATGGGATTTATAGTGGGGGTAATTGTTGTATAGAATGCGGAGAACACAAAATTAAGGTAATCAGAATATGGTAACAGAAGTGGTAATATAGCTGATGTATAGTACAAGGTGATGATGGAGAGGTGGGATGAGCAGGTGGAGAAGGCTTTTCTTCTTCCATCGCTGGACTTCATGCTCAGGATAACTGAGAAAATGTTTATGTAGGATATTATAGTACAGGAAACTGGAACAAATCCAAGTAAGAATGATTCTAAAGGAATTACTATATAAAGAAGTTCATAGGCCGTACAAGGGGATATTATCATAGATTTTACATCACAGAAGAACTGCTGAATAGCGTTAGAGTGACAGGTGGACATATGTAATACTGTGAGTGTGAGGAACAATGAATTTATCCAGGCTGTCACCCAGAATCCCATAGTCATCAGGGTACAGTTTCTCTTACTCAGGATACGGTGATAGTGTAAGGGGAGACAGATAGCGACATATCGGTCATACCCCATAATGAATAAAAGGATATTCTCTATAGAGCCCGCTACAAAGTAAAAATAAAACTGTGTAAAACATTCTGCCAGAGAGACAATATTATTTCCTGATAACAAGATGTAGAGAAATTTAGGGACAGTGACCGTTGGGTATAATATGTCTACAAATGACAAATTGCAGATGAAGAGATACATTGGACGATGTAAATGTGGATTGAAGAGATACATTGGATGATGCAAATGTGGATCTAGGGATATTACTGCGATTATAGAAGAATTCATCAATGCTCCAACCAAATATATCAAGAAAAATAAACTTGAAATGATTGTCTTGCTTTTAGGGTGATCAGATAATGCCAGAATGTGAAAATATCTCACCAATGTCTCATTCTCCATTAACATTTTCTTGACATTCTATAAAAAAAATGTGACAGATTGTCATTGTAATTGTATAACTTCTTTCTAACTCTAGTTATTCTCTCCATTCCCCCTGTGACTTGGGGTCAGATTTACTAAGGGGTGAGCTAAATCGGCAGTAAAAATTGGCACGCATCACTGTAGTTGACCGGCAAGTTTTTTCTCAACTCTCCGGATTTACTAAGGGGCGAGATTCACTGGCGAGTTTGAAACCATGGTGGATGTGGGTTATTATAAACTCAGGCGAGTTTGAGTTAAACTCGCTGGAGTTTGGCAGTGATTTGTATTAAAATAATGTTAAATTGCTGAAAAAATGTTTCCCAGTAAACTCACCGATGTTTGAACTAGCCATATATATAAATATATATCAATGTTGGTCACTTCCTGATTTGAGTGTTTACATTTGGAGGTGGTTAGCTGAACTTGCCAATCCAAAACTTAATTTTAAGCCCCCTTTTAACACTTTGTATGTTACATTACTTGTTTGTTTGTTTTTTGTATTTTTTTTGTTTAATACATTATTATTTGATTTTTTTAATATTGTTATCTTAAAAGAGATGTATGAACAGGTTGCCAGAACATATCATATATCAACTGCTAGCCTTTGTGAGGTCATTTTTAAAGGCCAAGGGCCAGATTTACTAAGCTGTGTATTTGGAAAAGTAAAGATGTTGCCTATAGCAACCAATCAGATTCTAGATCTCACTTTCTTTTTACATACAAGAGAATGTAAGCTAAAATCTGATTGGTTGCTATAAGCAACATCTCCACATTTCTAAACACGCAGCTTAGTAAATCTGGCCATTAGTGATTACTTGCTAAGCAACTGCAAGCAATTTAATCAAACTCTCCCCTCACAGCCTGCTCTATTTTCTCTGGCGAGTTCTGACCTATTGTCATTATCGCCCCTTAATAAATTTCCAGCGATTTGTATGTTCTGAATGAAAAAATCCCCTGAGCGAGTTGAACTATGGCAAGTTTTAAAAAACATAATCTTTGGCGAGTTTGGTGTGAGTTTGGATTAGTAAATACGGCGAGTTTAAACTCACCAGTAAATACAAGCAATCTCTGGCAAGTTTCACAATCTCGCCCTTAGTAATTCTGGCCCCTGGTCTCATACAAGATATATTCCCCAAATAAAATCTGTACAGTCCCATCTACTTTTACAATATGAGGAGCTCAGTGTTAATGTGACCGGTTGATGTTGGGGCTAATACAGATTTTGAAAGAGACAACAGAAGTAGGTGAAATCTTCCCTGCAGCATAACCAATCTTAATGACGGGGAAGACTATGCAACCGGGATTAACATTTGGAAATGGTGTTTTCAAGCTCAACTCTGAATGATAGTTTTCAGTTTAAAATAAAAACTGTTCATTATTTGATGCTGATCTTAAGTTTATGAGTAAGAGCAAAGCAGGTGCAAGTGTAGACCTGAGCAAAACCATGAACTAAGTTTAATAGAAAGAGAGAAAGAAAAGAATCGGGCACCACCCAATTTAATTTTAAGGACCACTTCCCAACATCAGGGAGGTGCACAGAGGGAAAAGTATATGATTGCAAAAAATCAGAACATGTAGTTGTCCCAACAAGAGCCTCTATCACTGCACTCAGGGTCTCATTAATATTATTAACATTATTAAAGCTTATATCTAATGAAAAATAAAATATCAAACTTTATTAAGTATATCTTAAAAAGTAATAAGGATAGAAAGGCGAAATATTCAAAAAAACATAGAATACTTGCAGTGTAACACTGATAAATGGTTAAAAACAATGTAGTGCCTCAATAATTGCCCAAATTATCTTTACACACACCCTTTAGTATTAAACACTAAAAATCAAAAAGGTCCTGGCTAGTGGTGTTTAAGTGTCAGGGATCCAGAGACTTAAGTAATTTCTGATTTTTTGCAATCAAAACCATGAACTGCAAGATAAGGAAAATTCAATTGTTCAATTTGTAGCAAACAGATGAATAATTATACAACAAAAAATGGATAACATTTACCTGACTCAGACTGTGATAAAATGGTGCGTCACATAATTTTTATAAATTAAATTATTTACAGGATTATCTGAAAGATAAAGAAAAAGATGGACCAGCAGCTATTCATCTCAGGCTCTACATATACTCAAAAATTACAAACGATACTATGGGCCAGATTCAGAGTTGTGTATCTGTGCAAAACTTAGATGGATGCGTTGCGGAATTGCACAATACGGGTGTGCAAGAAACGCATTTTCAGCAGTAATACAGGTGGATGCGATGCCAGCTTATGAATCCGTGTACATTTGTATGCAAAATGGGCGTGAATAGACATGCTAATAGGAATGTGGACGTTTTTTGAGCTGCTCTGCGCACCTCCACATTTCAAATGGCATTTGTCTTTTAAACTGCACCACCTCTAATCATGTTTCAAGTGTATTTGGATCTTTTTTTTTGTTTGTTTTAATTAGCGAAAGGTGACACGTGACTCATTTTAAGTAAGCAAGCACAGCTGAGAAAATACTATTTAAATAAAGGTAAAATAAGGATTTTTTAAAAAAAGATGTAAAAATACAAAAGGTCACAAGGATCCTTCAACATGCTGTGAAAATGTTGGGAGAAATAGGAGACAAAGTAGAATGTTTAAAACAAATGTTTGAAGATTTTCAAAATGAATTTTAATTTGTTGTTGTTTTGCATTCTGTTTATTTCGTATTTCTTGTTCATTCCTTTATCCTATAAAGTTAATTTTGTGTTTGTTTTATATAAAAAATAGTTTGTT